>ML838857.1:0-30320 GCA_009831015.1 Picea engelmannii
TGTTGGGTACAAGGAGAGAAGATTGTTGAAGGGATCCAAGCTTGAGCTTTTGGATTTTTCAATAACTCTTTCATCATTGTATTTGGTGGTTTTGGGTTTACCACTAATCATTTTGAATTTATCAATGTGGTGGTTTTAGTAGAACACTAACCAATTTCACTTTATACCATGTATTTGGTGGTTTTGGTTAACGACTAACCATGTTCATTTCATCAATGTACTCCCCCCCTTGAGATGTAGAGAGTACCATTCTCTTGACTCATGTTTAATTCAAAAGACATGTAGAATTGGGCCTCAATCATGACCAAAATATTTAGCTGGAACAATTGTTTGAAATTCATCTACTTTTATAGCTTCTTTATGAAAAAATGTCTTTACCTGTGTGTGAAATCGACAGTTATAATTATGCAACTTCTTGACTTGTTGATTCCATTGCCAAGAACCTATCTAGACATAATGACCTATTTTATTTTCAGCTTTCTTCCTCTTTTTACATTTATTTGAATGATGATTTGTCTTCCCACGACGAAGACAAGGATGGATATCAAAGCATTGATTCTCCATGCAACCAATTCAATGACAATGTTCGCACTTACCATTCTAATGTTGGACTAGAACAGATGAAATTGAATCTCCTTGAAGGAATCATGCACTTTGGAAGTGGATTGGTCTAGAATAGATGGGAATATGAAAGGTAACTTCCTTATCATGTCCAGGCCATGTTTTGTGTTTGTTATTGTGAATTTCTTCCCAAGGTCTGATGATAGGCTTGGAAATATGATTGTGTAGCTTTGGAAGTTGATTTACTACATGTTGTTGCACCATTGAAAAGTTTTTGTTAGTAGACACTTAAAATTATGGTTCATGTATAAATCCAAATTCATTTAAATCTTCATCTATCACTGCATTATTGTGTTTATCCTATGTTGACTACTAATTAGAATCTGGAATTTGAAATTGATGGAAATTATATTTGAATAAGTAATTGTTCTAAACAAAGACTAGTATAGAATGTTGTAGAAGTTGTTGATTCTTGAGTTGTATTTCAGCATGTTAGAGTTGTGACTGGGTTTGAAGAAATTCAACTTTGGCTTGTGAAACTTGCAAACAAGTTAGAATTTATTGAAATGTTCCTTTGTTGATTATGATTGTGTTGTCCTTGGAAGTGAGTATAAGAGTGTTTAGTAACTCTAATAATTATTGAATTCAAGCCATTTGAAAAATTGAATGAGGCCTCCTTGTGTAAGTAGGTCTTGGTACAATATGTTTAGTTTTAAAAAGTGTGTTTGACTTGACAAAAAGAGGGTTTTTTGCAAATCCACCCTTTGACAATAAAACCTAACAATTTCAATTTAGACTCAAAAATTTGAGAGTGTTGGGTTTAAACAAGAATGCACTCAAAAATTACAATGAATTCAACTTACTTTTGATTTAACACTTACAAAAAAACTAATGCAACTACCAAAGGTTGAATGAATGTTGAGTATTGACATTAATGTTGGTGTAGATATATCTTCGAATGTTAATGTGATTGACAACTTGATTACTTGAATATGAATTGTAGGTACTTTATTAGAATTAATTATATGTGCTTGATTTTCAATAATTTTCCTTCAATTATAGGGGTTTAATTGATCCTTAGATGCTTGTGCTTGTAATATTAAGCAATGGCTAGTCAAGAAAAAAAAAAACACCCTGAGTCTGATGGAACTCAAGAAAAAAAAAATGTCATTGATTCCCCTACTCAAATTTCAAGCCAAATTAAGGTCTTAAGACAAAAATTAATGATTACCAAGATATTACAATAGAGCCTCTTGAACATGCACTTGGTTCAAGTATTACAAAATGAATATGCAAGTATTTGAACTTGGAAAATAGCTTCATCAAAAAGACTTTCAATTGTTTTCATTGGAAACACTATCCAATCACCCCGTTTTTTGTTTTACACCAACTTGAAACCCAAATCCTCAAGTTTTCAACTAAAATTTCTTCTTAAAGGATCAATGATGAATGTAAAGACTTCTTACAAAAGTTGGATATCAAGTATTTAACCAATATTTTTCACAAATATTTTGAGAAAGGTCTATAACACATGTTGCCCTTTTAAATTTAAATTTGACAAAAAATTTAAAGTACATCATCCAAGCATCCTTTTGGAATATTTTACAGTCTACCAAAAAATTGGCAAAATTTCCGTATAACCAACTTGGTCTAATAAGGTGAAAATCAACTTTCCACCAAAACTGAAAAACCTTGGATTGCTCTACTATTAACTATAGCCTTCTTTATCGTCCCCTTCTCTCTGTGGTCATGGTTTTAATACTTTAGATATGGTGATTCAATATTTCAACTTCCACTTTCAAAAAGTTACAACAATATTCAACAGCAATAATTGTTAGTAGGTACCTTCGCACATGAATCTTTTGCCTAATCTCTCAGTCGCTAATAAAGAATCATTATGGCTAATGAAGATGGAACATGAGATTTGTCTCTGGTGAATTATCCTCTCAATATTATGTCCTAATCAACTAATTCATTAACATTACTTGATCTGGATATGACATCCATCAACAATCCTTCTCATGAAAATTATGCAGTTGAAAGCTTTTCTCTCTCATCAAAAATGTTTATGCCTTGATTTCCTAGTGGCATGTGTTGTGTATGGATTGTTGCTTGATGCATTCTAGGTCAATTCTCAGACTAATTGGAATTGTAATCCCGGGCATCATTGATTCAACAGTGCACAAACATTGCACTATATTCTCAATCTCTTCTCACAACAATGGCATTGTATTTGTGTGAGTGAATAGTTGTATGGTATATTGAAATATCTTCTTCACGCTAAGATTAAATCAATTTTTTAGAGATATAGGAATACATGCAGAATTTATAGATGCTTGCTTGTGTTGAAATATTCATGAATACTAAGAGGGGGATGAATCAATATTGAGCACTTTTTACCATTTTTAATCATAGCGTATGTAAACATTAACTTATCAACAATTCCATTCACTTATGGTTGCATTTAACATGTCATGAACATATAACCATAAACAATACCATTCAACAATACATCAGATCATACATAGTGTAGAAGAGATTTTTAAGGGGAAAACCATTAAACGTTTTCTTATATATCAGAAGATTACATTCATAGGAGGCACCAACTGGAAGGAGGAACCAACTGTCGATATTATGGTAGCTGCGGGAGGTATTAACCTCTACATGTAATTCTGACGAGACTAGAATATTCTGGGAAGTAAGAGAAACCCTAAAGACTTGGATAATAACTCTAGAAGACTAGGTGACTTAATGAAATAACCAATATTGAGTTATTAGTCCCCAGGAAGAGAAGTCGGCCCAGACAGCTAAGATGGAGTAGCATAAATACAGGGTGTTAGAGCTCATTTGGGTCTCACTCTCTCGCAACTACAGAAAACCAGTTGTACGCAAGTTTGGAGAGGAGTTGCAGCTGCAACTGGAATCTTGCAGTTTTGGCTTGGATTTCTCTTGGTTATGGTTTGGACTTTCTTTCTGGTATGCTAGCTCTGGAGAGAGGTACGCTACCTTGATTGGGTATTAGTTCTAGGGTTTGTTTCCAAAATTATTCTCTCTATCAAGGTTAAAGTGCTCGAGGGTGGCTTCAGCCTATGGTTGGGTGACAATATTGCTATATTGTCTATGGGGAAATGAGCACACCTATTATTCTAGCAGGTTATGGGCCCACACTATCTTCAGATAGTCTAACCGCTAGAAGATAGATTGGGAAGATTTGCTCAGTTACAGTTGCAGTTGCAGTCAAATTTTTGTTGCAGCAATGAAACACTAACCCTCTTGTTAAGGCACCTTAAGTGAAGAGACTGACCTAATTTCTGGCTAGCCTAGTGCGCCCTAACCTAGCGCACCTCCTGGTACTCCCAGCAAGCCAAGAATTCAAAGGTTGACCAAGTCAAACAGTGATAACTTACTCTATGAAGTCAGAACACTAGTTAGAAGGGGCTTCTAACTTCAGAGTATGGAAGATAAGGATTGACCTCATCCTTGCCAAGAATAAAGTATTGGATCTTGTGAAAGGCAAGATCATGGAACCATAAATTGAAGCGGGAAAAGAGAAGGAACCTCATAACGTTGCAGTTATGGAGAAGTTCAAGGACAATGATATCAATGCTATGAGTATTATAGTGGACTCTGTAAAATACCACTTGATACCCTACATCTCTCATCTTGACTCATCTAAGAAGATGTATGATACCCTAACTAATCTCTTCTTAGTCAGAAACATTGGACAAGTAATGAGTCTGAAGAATGAGCTCTGTGAGATGAAAATGAATGATGATGGTAGCATAACATCATACTTTGTGAAAATCTCTCAGTTAAGAGATCAACTACAAGTTATTGAAGAAATCATTTCAGAAAATGAACTGGTAAATATAGTACTCAATGGCCTTCCCAAGACATGGGATGTATTTTCCACAAGCATGAACACAAGAAAGGAGTATCCCGAATTTGAATAAATTTGGACATGTTGTGCACAAGAAGAATCAAGGATTAACTCAAAAGAGAAATCCCAAAAGAAATACGATGATCAAGCCTTCACAGCAAAGTTCAAGAATTTTAGGAATAAGAAGAAGTTTGTCTTAAGGAAGAAACAAAATCAAGGAAAGGATATTTCAAAGATACAATGCTTCAACTATCAAAAATATGGTCACTACAAGAACCATTGTCCTGATTTAAAGAAAAGGAAGGAAACATATGAAGCAACAGTTGCCGAAGAAAGGGAACTCTCAAAGAAATCCAAAAGGATAAAACAAACTTCTTCTTCTAAGTCAAGGTAACAACATTCTTCAAAATTCTTGTACATACCATGTTTACATAGTTCATGTACATATCATGTATATCTATTTCTTAGAAGATAAGATGGTCAAGTGAAACAATACCTGTGGAAGAATAACAAGATAAGGATTGTTATCATGATGACTACAAGTCAAGCAATACACATGAAAAAGATGAAGTATGTTGACAATCTTTGGTAACAATTGTTGTGGAAGCTATTATATAAGTAACAACTGCCAGATAGGCCGAAATCAGAATCAAACTTGAAGAGACCCAGAAGAAGTCAAAACAAAAAGAAGTCAAGAATCAAGAGGAAATTAGAAAAAAGACTTGTGACACTTTGCAGAAGACAATAAGGATGTAGACGAAAGTGTGGACTCTCTTAGATGGAGGGAGTTGATTACAGAATTCCAAAACAATAACATGCATTCATGCATGAAGCAAGGATTAGGAGGGAGCTAATCCTAAATTATATGATCCATTGAGGATTATGAAGTATCTTTCCATGTTCCCATTGCAAGTAGCAGCCATGATAAGCAACACGTGTTCAATTTGACTCTAGAAGAAGTCTTCTTCGAAAAGGAGCCTTAAGTATCCTTGGTTATCCATCTACATCCATGATCCTATAATGAAAGGAAGAAGTTGGAATCTTCAAGGCATGGAATCTATAGAAGAATACATGGACCTAAAAGCTAAATATGAACATGAGGAAGAACGTGAATATTCCAAGAAAGAAAGAAAAGCCAGAACAACCAGTTATTATACCGAGAATCATAAGACTACCAGCTTGGTTTGAACCCACTAGAAGCAATCAAGCAAGAGAAATGGAAGTTATGATAAACAACAGTGTATGTAAGAAAATGTGAAAAAGACTTATGAATGGAAGCATTGCGAGATTCAGAGGTTCTTCCAGAAGGAGGGAGAAGACTATGATGACAACTCATTCCAGTAAACTAGATATACCTCCTGCAGTATCCATGCATTGGAATTTACATGTAAAAGTTTTTTCTTCCCAATAAAGCAAATTGAGAAAGAAGCTTATACTAGAAAGAGACCCATGTATGCAAATATAAGAATACCTTGTATGGATTCAAACAACTTGATGCAGGGTATCTCGTATACAACAGAAGCATGGTGAAAAAATTCTATGACAGAGATAGTGTATCAGAATGGTTACTCAGAAGTCTAAGATGATGGACTGCCAATCCATGGAAAACTCTCATGATGACAGAAAAAGTGCTACTTGGATATGTTTCAGTTTGAGATTTGCCACGATGTCATGAGCTAGCAGGAAACAAAAGTGTTGAATTCGACGATGATATATTGTAATGATCATAGCTATGTGAAGCTTTCAAAGAAAACAAGTGTTCGATGACAGACCAAAGTACATTGAGATCAAGCATTACATTCTATGTGATAAATTCCAGAAGAAAGAAGTGGTTCTCCAGTATATCTCCATCGACGAGAAAATAACATATATTTTGATAAAGCCTATGTTCAAGATGAAAATTTTGCGTACTTAAGAAACAAGTTGGGGCTCGTGAAGACAAATTCCTTATTGGAAAAGGAAGTGATTACTCCCAGGTTGGGAGGGAGCACTGATATGTTATTGATTTATAGAAAGTTGTTTTCCAGTTTGGAAAATGGTCCAAGATGGACAGTTCCTTTCCAGTTCGGAAATTGGTTTGAGATTTCTGACCGACAACCATTTTCTAGATCGGACAGTCATTTTCGTAATGAAAATGGTCCGAAAGATTTTTGATGTACCATAGACATCGTTTATGCTTGTGGCTAGTGTGGGGGAATGGTCTAGGACAATCATTCTTCTTGACAGTCACTATGAGTAGTGGTCAAGTAGAATGGTCTGCCTCGTCGGGCAGTCGTTCTTTTGAAGTTCACAGTTGTGAGCAGTTTCGAAGAATGGTCCATTTTGGAGGTTGGTGCAGAACAGTCATTTCCTTAGGAAATGGTTCAGATAGTCATTCCCTAGGGAAGACTCATTCTCTCTAGGTTGCATTGTGATTAGTGTTGGAGGAATGGCCCAGTTAGGTGAATGGTCCAGGTTCAACAATCAGGGACATGCATTCCCTAGGGCAGACTCATTCTCTCCAGGTTGCACTATGATAAGTGTCGAAGGAATGGACCAGTTAGGTGAATGGTCCAGGGTCAGAAATCAGGGAAAAATATTCTTCTATGCTTGAGTAGAATAGTCCAGATAGCCCATGGCTGATGTTTTACTTTATGAGGGAATATTCTCTTCCAGATCTCACAGATGTGAGTGGAAGAATGTCCCAGATGACTCAGTTTATATCATGATATTGTTTTATGTAGGTTGATATCGGATGATATGATTGTTGTGGGGAATGTATGTCTTTGGATAGTAGATCCACTAATAGTGATTGTATGTCACTGGTTAGTAGCAGTGTGGTACTGAGAGTGGTTGTGTACCACTGGATAGTAATTGTATACTACTATGAATAGACACAGTTGTGTTCTATTGGATGGCATTGTGTTGATTGCCATGGATATTATCACTAGTGGTTGAGATGATTACCATTAAGTATGTTGATGGACGGACATTCTCCTGGTGGAAAATAGGTCCAGGACAATTATTCTTCTAGGACGTATGTCTGGATTAGAATAATAGACCTTGTAGCCCATGACGTGGCTTCCAGCATCTGTTGGAACAGTTATTCTCCTAGGACATATGTCCAGATGAGAAGAATGATTCTTGTATCACTTTGTGGAGTGAGTGACTTATTCAACATCATACCCGATTACTCAGATGGCATATGGCTTCAAGAGATGATGCAGTTGATGCTATCAGATGATATTAATAATGTTGACGATGCTCGTCATTTGATCATGAGATAGCCTATGTGGTTATGATGATGATACTAGTTTAATGGTTTGTTTGTGCTCAAGACCATTTCCTTTAGTAACTCCCTATCTAGGAGGAAGTGTTGATATTATGGTAGTTGCGGGAGGTATTAACCTCTACATGTAATCCGAATGAGACTAGAATATTCCAGGAAGCAAGAAAAACCCTAAAGACTTGGATAATAACTCTAGAAGACTAGGCAGCTTAATGAAATAATTAATATTGAGTTATTAGTCCCCAGTAAGAGAAGTCATCCCAGGCAACTAATATGGAGTAGTATAAATACAAGGCACTAGAGCTCATTTGGGTCTCACTCTCTCGCAACTGCTGAAAACTAGTTGTGCCCAAGTTTGGAGAGGAGATGCAGTTGCGACAGCTGCAACTGGAATCTTGCGGTTTTGGCTTGGACTTTATCTTGGTTATGATTTGGACTTTTTGCCTGGTACGTTAGCTCTAGAGAGAGGTACGCTAGCTTGATGGGGTATTGGTTCTAGGGTTTGCTTCCAAAATTATTCTCTTTGTCAAGGTTAAATTGCTCGGGGGTGGCTTCGGCCTATGGTTGGGTGACAATATTGCTATATTGTCTATGGTGAAACGAGCACACCTATTATTCTAACATCAACCCCCTCTTTACATTCTCCAACCTGAAGGAAGCTACAACTCTCGAAATTCTCTAGCTCCCGCTAGAAGGAGGCTTCAACCCCCTAGTTTACATGCTCCAACCTGAAGGAAGCTACAACTCCCAAAATCCTCTAGCTCCCGCTAGAAGGAGGCTTCAACCCCCTAAATTACAAGATCCAACTCCCTATATTCTCCAACACCAACTGGAAGGAGGCTCCAACCCCCTTATTTACAGACTCCAATCTGAAGGAAGCTCCAACTCCCTATGTTCTCTGGCTCCAACAGGAAGGAGACTACAACCCCCTTTCATTTCCCCTTCCTTCCTCCATGAAATATAAATGGAGACTCAACTTGTGACCGAAATCGTAATTGATAATCAACCTGACACTGTCACTGTCACTGATAATCAACATTTCATTGATAATCAACCTATCACTGATAATGATACATCATCTTCATCACATCATCATCAACAAAACCAGATCCACTCACATAAGTCATATGCCACGATCACCAAAAAAATGTGTCTGACATCACCAACATATGCCTCAAACCATATGCCAAGATATATGTGTCATAATATCCATAAATCATGTACCAAATATATGCCTCAAACATATGCCATATCATTCATGATATGCCTCAACCATGTACCAAAAGATGTGCCTCAAACATATGCCATATCATTCATGATATGCCTCAAACATGTACCAAAATATGTGCCTCAAACATATGCCATATCATTCATGATATGCCTCAACCTTATACCAAAATATATGCCTTAAGCATATACCATAACCACCAAGATATGAACATCAAAACACATAGAAATCATACCTTGCATTATGTAACAACCTGATACATCAAATCTCAAATCACCAACATATGTCTCTAGCCATATGTCAAAGACTCTCCAAGATATGCCTCAAGGCATATACCAAAATATCCAAGACATACTTCAAAACATGTAGACAAACATACCTTTCATCATGAGCAAACCATAATACATCGGATCTCTGATCATCATTCCTTTTTCAACCTTAACATCAGGACAAGGGCTCCTTCAAAAAAAAAAATCACAGATTTTCTACTCATACACTGTCAACCCAAGGACATTCGCGCTTTGCTTCACTATGACCCATGTACATCCACTCTTTGCTCCACTATGACCCACATACATCTACTCTTTGCTTCACTATGACCCATGGATAACCTCAGAAATCCACTCTTTGCTCCATTGTTACCCGAGTACATCCACACTTTGTTCCAATGTGACTCGTGAATAACCTCATAAATCTACACCTTGCTCCACTAAAACTTGTGGATAACCTTGGAAAAGTAGTATAGTCACTTCATTCTCTCCTCGGCCTCCTTTCTCCTAAGCCATATTTGCTTTGTTGAGATCGTCAATCCTCCTAGCACAAGTGCAAACCAACTTATGCTAGCTCCATACCATAAACACACACTTGTTTGAATCACCAAATGAGAGGTTCTTGATGTGTATTTATACTTTTCCAAGTGCCTCCTTTATTTGACTTTAAGGTCGACCTGTAATTTCTTGTTGCAACAAATTTTCTTCTTTAATTAATTTTGGGGTTGACTTGTAACTTCTCGTCCTTAGATCCAGGGCTTCTTGACCATACTTTGGGGCTTCATATTTAAGAGGAAATAACTTCTCAACCATGAGGAACCATGTGGCGTACCTTCTACCGTTGGAAATTGCATGATGAGGATTGTTCGTTTATGAGGGTTTTGCATGCATTTGCAATGTCCTTCATCCTCTTTTTCCTCAAACAACTTTGGGTTTCATGACCATACTTCTGGGGCTTCTTGTAGACTTCTTCAAAGCGTCTTCCTGTGAGGGCCATGCTTAAATATACGCCATAAGGGGGCCACTTTGGAGACTTCTTCAAGTACACCCATCACTTCTAGAGGCTTCTAGGATTCTTATAGGGTTGACATCACCCATTACCTCTAAGGGATTTTAGGGATTCTAGAATTCTTCTAGGATTGAAATCAATGACATCCAACTTTCCAACAATTTCCCCCTTTGGAATTAATGGCAACACTCATGCTCCCCCTATGACCATTGCTCCCCCTGTCTTCATACACCCTGGTTTTTCTCTCCCCCTTTGACATCAGTGGAAAAGGGTAATTCCCTCTGACAATATACCTTCTCTTAACAAACTCGCTCCCCTTGTCTTCAGGCTTCTGATCTTTCTTTCATGCTTTTTTTTTCTCTCCCGCTTTGACATTAAGGGTAACTTCCTATGATGATTTCTCTCCCCCTATCTTCTTCTACAATATGTCGAGTAGATCAATGTGGGGCTTCTTGTATATGTTTTATTTCCTCTCTTTCAATGCTCATTTTCCATTAGTACTTCATGTTATTGTAATCATTGACGTATATTAAAAGCATTAATGTTTGAATTCAAGTCTTCATAGCTTGAATTGTCTTCACTGAGCTGACATCAATGACATAATCATTCAACAATTTTCCCTTGATAGTATAACTCCTCATGATGGTTTATCTTCTCATGTCATTTTGTGCCTTTCACGGCTTGCCTTTCTGTGACTAGTTGGTTCCAACTGTTAATATGCTTATCTTCTTGAGTCATATGCTTTACTAAACATCCCTCTTGATGGTCAATGACAATGAGTCCTTATTCCTATCTATAATTCCTCTTGATCTCATGCTTTCATCCATTGGCATGTATCTTCTTTGGTTCATGTCAAGGATTGTCTTCTAGACCTTACACATATCTCATGAATTCATCTTTGTCCATATGTCACGAAAATGTCCATGACTCTGCTACTCAACTACACACAATGCTAACCCATTTGTCACTTTACTATTATGAAGACTTCTTCGAATATCCTTGCTTCTCAAACTAAATCAAATGTATCCACTAGTCTGCTTAATCTGCAAATCAAACTCTACATGTCTGCAACAAGTACACATTCTCAAGTATGTATTGAATGTATCCTTGCTTGAATACATGCTTGAAATACTCTATACAATAATGAATCTCTTCCTTAAAAGTGTATCAATGATATTATGCCAGTTGACCTCTTCATACCTGCATGAGGATGTGTTCTGAAGACTACTTCTTAATATGTCACGAGACATTCTGCACTTCTTCCATCATGTCATTCTACATCCGCCTTCCCAAAATCTGCAAACACTTCATATTGCCCAAAAGATAGTTCTCTAATATGTAACTGCTTCTTAGACTCCCCCTCTTCAACATTCACATTTACTGGGAGTCTCCAAGCCGAATGGCTTAGAACAATATATAAGCCTGCTCTACTATAGGATCATCATTCTGAATTCTGACATCTTCCTCTTTACTTGTAGATTCATCATGATATCGCAACTCTGTAAATCCTTTGAGTATGATCTCTGGGAATTTTTCATTCACATGTTCTTCCTGTTTTTCTTTCCTTCTCCAAATTTTCTTGTACCTGATATCATTGTTTTCTTTCATGGACGTCTCCATCATTCTTCTACAATCACGAGCTATGTGTCCATAGTTGTGGCATTTGTAACATTTAATATTATAGGGGGGCACATAAGTGTCTCTTGTTTGAACATTTCTTCTGTATGCTCTGAAATCTACAACTTTATGTCCAAAGTTATTACAAGTAAAACAATAACTAGAAAATAAACTTTGATACCTAGAAGTGAATTATCTTCTTTGTGATGTCGTCCTTTTGAATTCATGCCTTAGTTGATCATGGTCTTCTATTATGTTGTTTCCTTCACAATGATTGAATATTATTTGATACCCAGAAGTAGAGGGTCTTTTGTAATCTTCTTCTTGAATCTTCTCTATTTCTGGAATGTTCTTCTTTAAGGGCTTGCATTCTTCCTTCTTGACAGAGCCTCTAATGACTTCTACATAACTCTTAGCCTTCTCTTTATTCTTCCTTTCCAACAACCTGTAACATTTCTCTTCAACTTTATTTATTGGCAGTGTGGAAGTTTCTCTCTCTTCAACGTTCTTGTTGAGCTTAACAACTTCAACCCTTAATGTGACGACTTCTTCTTCAAGCGTCTCACAATATTCTTCCATCTTCATCATATGGATCTTCATTACTTCTTTCGTTCTCCTTTCCTCTTCAAGTCGAGTCTTCAAGGAGATGATTTATTCTTCAAGTCTTCTTTCTTGTTGACTAAATTTTTCTTCAAGCTTGTTTAAGCCCTCAAATCTTTCCTAAAGATGACTTGTCAAAATTTCTTCTCTCTTCTCTGTTTCCTTTCTTAGTGATACTATTTCGGCTTCTAAATACTACTTTTCTTCCAACTGATTTTTGAGTGTTTCTTTAATCCTTCTGGCTTCTTCTACTTGGACCTTTATATTTATAATCATTTGTTGGACTTCTTCATAGTTTATGTTCGGATTACGAGAACCCTCCTTTAGCTTTATCAAATATTCCTTGAGAGACCTATTTTTCTTCCTTTCTCCTTTTATCTCACTCAAAGTATCGATTAATTATGCCTCAAGATATACTTCACCTTCTTCATCTACTTTTGAATCTTTTTGACATGATGAGCTTCTTTCTTCTTGTTCTATCTCAACATCTTATTTATCTTGATCAACATGTTTTGGCTTTAATATAAGAGGAGATTCCTTAAAGTATATATTATGTAGCTTATCCCAAAGCTCATTGGCTAATGAACATTGTCCCACTATGAATTTTACCGAATCAGGTAATGCATCCAGGATAGCATCCATTGTTATTTTGTTGTTACTTTTTGATTCCTTCTTGGTTGTAGTCTTCGGAGGTTTCTTTGAAACGGTGTATCCCATAAAAACTGATTTCCAAACATCAAACCCTCGTGCATGTAAAAATACTTTCATTCTTAAGCTCCATATATCATAAATATGACCATCAAACACTAGTGTTCCATTATCTATGTGACCCAAGATCTACCTTCTAGTGGTTAGACTGTTTCTATAGGAATGATCCAGGTGGATATTGGTGTCCACCCTCCTATTCCACTTGGACCCCCACCATTGTTTCTTTCAGTCTTTCAGTTTCCTTAATTGTAGCACAATTTACTATTTTTGGCAGTTTTTCGGGTCTTGAACTTCCGGAGCCGTTTTGAGGCCCTAAACGACGTTTTTTGGGCATCAAACCTTCGACAAATATGGGTCTGTTCCGAACTTGATAATCATTTTCAATAGTTGTATTCCTCAGATAGATCTTTCTAACGATTTATCATGTGCGTCAAACAGAGATGTATGCCAAAGTTACGGCCCCAGGAAATTGATGTACCAATTTACCCCGACGGGCCCCATATTCTGGTGTTCCATCTCCTAGGGTTAGGTTTTTGGATGTTTAGGGTTTTCCATTATTTCTCAATAATACATAGCCCTTCGAGCCTCATTTTAACATAGATTTAAGAGGCTTGTAGCCACCACATCTCTTCTCAGAGATAAGCTACCAATGCCCTAGCTAGTTTATTTCCATTTTGTCTGTAAACAATTTTCAGTTCTTTTATATTAATGAAATGAAGTGTTATTTCCATTGCATCTTTGTATTTATGGCTATTTGTGTATTTTGTTGCGTTCCTGCATAAATTTGGATCAAGGACCTGCTCTGATACCAATTGTTGGAATATTCACCAATACTCAGAGGGGGGGAGAATCAATATTCAACACCTTTTACCATTTTTAATCACAACATATGTAAACATTAACTTATCAACAATTCCATACACTTATGATTTCATTTAATATGTCATGAACATATAACCATCAACAATACCATTCAACAATGCATCAGATCACACACAGTGTACAATAGATTTTTACGTGGAAACCCAATTGGGAGAAAACCACAGAATGCTTTCTTATATATCAAAAAATTACATTCATAGGAAGCACCAACTTCGAAAATTATCCAACACTAACTAGAAGGAGGCACTAACCCCTTGTTTACATGCCCCAACCTAAAGGAAGCTACAACTCCCAAAATTCTCCAGCTCCAACTGGAAGGAGGCTTCAACCCCCTAGTTTATAGGCTCCAACCTGAAGGAAGCTCCAACTCCCTCTATTCTCCAGCACCAACTAGAAGGAGGCTCCAACCCCTTAATTTATAGGCTCCAACTCCCTATATTCTTCAACTCCAACCGAAAGGAGGCTACAACCCCCTTCCTTTCCCCTTCCTTCCTCCGTGAAATATAATTGGAGACTCAACCTATCACTGTCACTCATAATCAACTTGTCGTTGATAATCAACTTGTCACTAATAATGATACATCATCATCATCACATCATCATCAACAAAAAAATATCCACTCACATAAATCATATGCCAAGATCGCCAAAAACATATGCCTGGCATCACCAACATATGCCAATATATATGTGCCATAATATCCATAAATCGTGTACCAAATATATGCCTCAAACATATGCCATATCATTCATGATATGCCTCAAGCATGTACCAAAAGATGTGCCTTAGACATATGCAATATCATTCATGATATGCCTCAAGCATGTACCAAAATATGTTCCTCAAATATATGTCATATCATTCATGATATGCCTTAACCATATACCAAAATATATGCCTTAATCATATATCATAACCACCAAGATATGAAAATCAAAACACATAGAAAGCATACCTTACATTATGTAGCAACCTTATACATCAAATCTAAGACCACCAACATATGTCTCTAGCCATATGCCAAAGACTCTCCAAGATATGCCTCAAGGAATATACCAAAATATCCAAGACATACTTCAAAACATGTAGACAAACATACCTTTCATCATGAGGAAACCCTAATGCATCGGATCTCTGATCATCATACCTTTCTCAACCTTAGCATCAAGACAAGGGCTCCTTCTTCAAAAAAATTTAATAGATTCACTACTCGCACATTGTAAACTCGAGGACATCTGTTCTTTGCTAAACTATGACCCACGTACATCTACTCTTTTCTCCATTGTGACCCACATACAACTGCTCTTTGTTCCACTGTGACCTGCAGATAACCTCAAAAATCCACTTTTTGTTCCACTATGACCCACGTAAATCCATAATTTTCTCCACTGTAACCCGTGGATAACCTCATAAATCCACACCTTGCTCCACTACAACCCGCGAATAACCTCATAAAACTAGTATTGTCACCTCTTTCTCTCCTCGACCTCCTTTCTCCTAATCGACGTTTGCTTTGTTGAGATCGCTAATCCTCCTAGCACAAGTGCAGACCCACTTATGCTAGCTCCATACAATAAACACACACTTGCTTGAATGACCAAATGAGATATTCTTGATGTGTATTTATACTTTTCCAAGTGCCTCCTTTATTTGACTTTAGGGTCGACCTGTAATTTCTTGTTGCAACAATTTTTCTTCTTTAATTAATTATTGGGCCGACTTGTAACTTCTCGTCCTAATATTTGTGGCTTCTTGACCATACTTCGAGGCTTCATCTTTAAGAGGGCATAACTTCCCAACTGTGAGGAACCAAGTGGTGAACCACCTACCGTTGGAAACTGCATGATGAGGATTGTCCATCTATGAGGGGTTTTCATGTATTTGCAATGTCCTTCATCCTCTTTTTCCTCAAACAACTTTGGGATTCATGACCACACTTATGGGGCTTGTGTAGACTTCTTCAAAGCATTTTCACATGAGGGCCATGCTTAAAGCTACGCCCTAAGGGTACCACTTTGGAGACTTCTTCAAATACACCCATCACTTCTAGAGGATTCTAGGCGTCTTCTAGGGTTGACATCACCCATTACTTATAGGGGCTTCTAGGGATTTTGGACTTCTTCTAGGGTTGACATCAATGACAACTAAATTTCCAACAATTTGGGCCCACTGGAAATTTTGAAAGAAAAATGTTTGATTGTGGACTCTGGTTGTGGTATTGTCGTTGGAGCTCGCTAAGGACGTTTTTCTATGGTGAGTTCCATAGAAATATGTAGAGGATCATCATGGTGCCTTTGTTTACCAACAAGGTCATCTAGCAGTATAGATTCATGTGGGAGGATGGGATCGACTACGTGGTAGACGATATCAAGAAACGACCCCAAGCGTCCACCATAGGGATTATGGATGTTGATTGAGGCTATGGAGCGATGTATCACAAAGATTTGTCCATGAATCTACAATAGATAGATGTGTACTATAGATCTACAATAGACTTTGAAAGAAAATCCAATGAAACCATGCAACAAGTTTGGGATATAAAAAAAATTGTAGATTTGAGTATTAGCTGAGTGATTTTATATGAATAATCAATAGATATGATTACAATGGGAAAAGTTACTTCTACTACAATTGCAACCTCAAATTAGAGACTTAATTCATATTTAGACATTGATCTCATGTCATATGATCTTATAGCAAATCGTATTGGACCTAAAAGAATAAACTTAAAAATGTCAATGTCAATCTGAATACCATAAGCCAACGACGACACATTACTTTCCTCGATGATGTAGCTTGTGCATCAACTTCTCTTATGCAACTTCTTTTATTTTTCTTCAGTCTCATCTTAGTGCCTTAACATCAAGATCTTACACCATTGGCTTATCAAATCAAACCTCTCATAGACCAATACCATGAAGAAGCCACAATACCTCGCCTTCCATGGATCACTACCATGGAACTATCATGCCCTTAAGAAAATAAGAGCTATGATACCATGTCAAGAAATATAACACAATACAAGAAGAAAAAAGAACTTGGAAAAAAAGGCTCAAAGACATTCTCAAAATTTGTATTCATCTCATGATGTCAATATATAGTACATGTATTTGACCACCTCTAGATCTAGACCTCACTAACAACTCATCAATGGATAATGAATACACCTCATTAGTAGGTAAGGATGAAAACTCATAAGAATGTGGTCTTGGAATTTGTGATTGTCTAGAGACTCATGGTCTAACATACATAAGTTGGAGGTTAAATTCTTAAGAGAACTCTAGGATGTCTTAATAAGTATAGCCTCTAATCCCAAAGTTCACCAAATTATTGATATTATTTTGGTTGACATTCCCAAAGCTTATGGGTTACTTCTTAGTAGATCTTGGTCTCAAAATATTCAAAACTATTTTGCATCTAACTAGTCACATCTTTGGCTTCCCTGAAATGGACCGCCAAATAACATCAGAATTGATCATGAGGGATATATGAAACAAACTTTGACAGATTAAGAAGTAGCGAATGAACCATCTTCCTCTGAGTTTCCAATTTTAGGGAATTGTGCTCTTGATTCATATTTTGGAAAAAATAGAATCGTCGCTTACTCCTAAAAATCAACAATCTGAAATAACATTGCAAGAAAACATTTTTCAAGAGGCTCGGTGTGATGTAATTGATGTAAAAATTATAGATAAAACTAACTTAGTAGTAGAAATTTTCAAGAGGCTCGGTGTGATGTAATTGATGTAAAAATTATAGATAAAACTAACTTAGTAGTAGAAACCAACATTTTGACTCTTTTCTTTTATGGCTCCAAGTCTTAGGAAGGACAAAAAACTAGTTGTTTGATAGTTGATCCCTAGGGAAAACATGATCTCATATCTTATAGACTAGAATTCAAATGTACAAATAATACTACAAAATATGAAGCACTTTTACAGGGCCTTAAATAATCCATAGATTTGAATATTATGAGTTCAAAAAAATTTGGAGCTTCTGAAATCATTGTGAGAAAAATAAAAAAAATGCAATTCGTTGCAATTCTCCTCACCTAAAAAACTATCGATGGGAAGTGTTATGGTTGATTGAAAACTTTAAAGCCTTCAATATCTCTACCATACCTCGAACTAACAATACAGTATCAGACTCATTAGCTATTCTGGTCTCTGTATTATCTCCATCAGGCAAGTAGTTTTCTATTGAGTATCTTTAAAGACCTTCACTCCTTGATAATATCACTAATTGGAGAGTTTTTGAATGTGATGAACAAATTATAGAATTTATTAATAACCAATATACTTTAAAAGATGTTTCAATTTACAACGAAGAACATGAGAGCGCACTAGAAAGTTGCAAAGAAAGAATGGGTAATCTAATGGCTAACATTATCTTGAAAGGTGTGGTTACCTTGGCAAAACTATTTGGCATGCAAGATAAATTCAAGAAATCCTCTAATTGTTGATTGTGGAGCCCGATTATCTTCTTGGTCCAAGCCCCCTCCCTGGTGGGGGATTCGGGGGCAACGCCCCCAAAGTGAAATATTCGGAAAAATTGCCTTGTAAAATATTGTAATTTTGTAGTCAATCTGGACCATTCATTATAAGGTCGCAGATCTGGCGGTAGAAGTTATTTTAAGGGTTTTTTTTCCCTAGAAGGCAACCCTCTTTTATGAGGGAATTGTATTGTAGTTGTGTATTATCGCGAATATTGTATTCTGAGATAGGAGGTCGTGAGAGAAAGAAGAGGAAGTTACAGCGGGTGTGTTGTAGGTTGTATCCCTTCATTTTGTTGGATAATAATAAGGAAGGACCTAGCAATTTCTCGGGTGAACGTAGCCCACACTGGGTGAATCACGTATATATGTGTCTCTATTGTATTGTGAATAATAAATTGAAATAATAAAACAAATGCATATATAAATGATGTGTATTTAAAAAATTGTGAATAATAATAATAATAATAATAATAATAATAAATTGAAATTATAAAACAAATGCATATATAAATGATGTGTATTTAAAAAAATCCAAAATTAAATGGTTTTTGCAAAAAAATATTTAAAATCGACCGGTGCTATGTGTGTGTGTGTGTGTGACTAACAATATTTGTATGTGAATCAAAGACGATGACGGCAAGAGGAAGAGACGGAGCGATGGTAGGTCGAGACACACGCATTTGTGCATGAGTGGGAGGCCAGGGAGTTGTACCCTCACCCTCTTTCACAGCACACACATGACCTTTTGATGGATATTGGACTCCTGGAGTTTTATCAGGAGGGTACATCCCTTAGAGGGAACTATGCATTTTTATAGAATTTGATCCGTCGTTGGGATCATGTGAGACAAGGGTTTAGGGTCGGTCTTGATCTATGGTATCATCCCATAGACGAGGATGTCTATTTCATCATTGGGTTGTCTAGGAGGGGAGTGTATTTTCCACATTTCCGTGCGCTACCGCCTGATGTTGTAGTAGATACCTGGTTGGCATATGTGTAAATATATGTCAATCTGACTATTATTTCAGCTTTAGAGTTCCAGGTTCGTGGTGGTCAGCTACAGATAGGTGCATTTCATAGACGAGACGTTAGGTTCCCATGTCATATGTTGTCGTCATTGTCACGGTATAGCTCTGATGGGCAGCGCATTAGTTTATCTATGTTGTATTATGTAGATAATTTATTGCATGAGCCTCGATTGATTAGGTGGGCGAGTGTTTTTTTGAGATAGTTTTTCCATGCATTAGATCATTGTCACTATGTTTTTTTATGGGATGAGATTCTTCCCATTCATGTCTGAGTTGTATACACTATTTTTTAAGAGGGTTCATGCCACTTGGTTAGCGATACCCCGTTTTCATGCTAGGCCTATGTTTGATGCATGTATGCACAAGTGGGGGCATTTGATGCCAAAAAGGGGCCAGTCTAAGTTTCCCATTACTCTCATGGGAAAGGAGGTATTAGATTTATTGTATAGCAAGGACGATCATGTCCTCGATATTGTAGAGTACCCATACGCTAGGATAGATTAGAGAGGATTTATAAACACCTGATTTACATCAGAGGGGCCACCAGATGAGAGAGGTGATATAATCATTATGTTTTGATCAATCTATCTGCATATTTTTATGTCTTATTTAATGCACATGTAATTTATTGTAACATTTTCTTTCAATTATCATATTATTAGTATATATTGGTTTGCAAATATTGGCACATATGTTGGGGATGTGCCTCCCCAACATGAGGATGAGGTCATGGAGGGGGAAGAGGAGCAACCTCCAATACTACAGAGACCCCACATGCCACACAGTTTTGATATGAGAATCCAGCTAGAGGTGGAAAATAAGTTATGTCATGTCATGACTAGTCACGGAGTGGTACCTACACTCGTTGGAGACATATTACAGGTAGAGAAGATCTCTACTACATGGAGGCGTTTGCCTCATGACATGACGATGTTGATGTTTCATATTGTTGGTGTTGTCAACCTCATCGATATGTTGAGGGGTGGTGCTCATGATCCCACTACATCTAACTCATCAACCGAGCCATCCACATCCTCTACTCCACCACATGGTCCTCCTCCTCCTCCTTATTCTCCTCCACATGAGTCGTATGAAACATTTACCAATCCTCTTACTTCCCCTCCACATGTGTCTAAACCTGCATCCACTTTTGATCCTCCTCCTCCTCCTCCTCCTGTTTCCCCTCTACGTGTGTCTGAACATGTATTCACATCTGATCCTCCTCCTTCCCCTTTTCCTCCTCCTCTTGCTTCTCGTCCACATGTGTCACCATTTTCCATTGATCTTCCCCCTCCTCCCCCACTTGTGTCATCATCCACCGATCCTTGTCTTTCTCCCAACCCACATGTTTCATCATCCATCGATCCCCATCCTCCTCCTCTTCCTCCACTTGTGATCCTCTTCCTCCACATGTGTCACAAGCTTTTGATGCTTTAGACACTATGATCACATCGTGTACTGTTTATGCACATCTTCATGATATTGATATGGAGACACTTGATAGTGCACTTTTGCCGACATTTGTTTCTGAGAAAGTTGTTCTTGATAGAGGCTCTACCTTTGATAGTAGAAATATTGATGCACCTAGCTCTAGTGGTGGACCTAGCTAGTAGTGGTATTGTTTGACATTTATACTGATTATTTTAGATTTGACTAGAGATCTATATATGACATGTTTATTGAAGATTTTGTTGAGATGTATGTTTGACATGTATATTCATATGTATATCACTCATGTATGCTATTTTTTTCATATAATGTTGTGGTTGTTGTTGTTGTTTGATTTATAAAATGTAATATGAGTATGCCAATGACGAACATTGTTAATGATTTCTCTGTTTTTAAGTGAAATTTGATATGTATCACTCATTTAAATTTATAGTTTCCATATAATGTTTAATTTTACTTTTATGAAAGCGTTTAATTTGGATTGTGATTGCAAAAAGTTATAACTATTAATACCATATAACTATTGTTCAAGGTGAATTGTTTGTTGTCCAACGAAATACAATATGTTGACTAAACATGTTTAGAAACAAAAATACTTAAATATGATGAGTGAAATGATTATGATTTGAATATTTAAGTATTTTTCATATATTATAATAATAACATTACAACATAATTATTCACTAATAATAATGTTGATGCTGTAATAATAATGTTATTTTTAAAATTGATATTATTCAAATATTACAAGACAGAGTTATAATATAATTGTTTACTAAAATCACAATGATTATATTCTATTAATATTTAATTTTTCCAAAGATTTTATTGATATATATTATCCAACTATTATAATATATGAAATGTATTCAATTAAATTTAAAATAATAAATATAAAGAATAATAATACATTTTGATCTATACACTTTCGATGAAATGGTTGCATAAATTTTTACTCTAATACAAACTTTATGAATCTTTGATCCAAAAATAATATCACCCAACATTTTATATTTAATATTTTAAGAATTAGTAAAATTGACAAAGATTTATATTAGATTAGTATGGATCATTAAAAGAAAATTTAATTCTAACTGGGCTTTAGAAAAAGTATCTATTAGAATTTCCATGCCCTTCCTATATTGACACTTATTTCAAGGAGAATGCAAAAGGAATTACTAATATAAGTTTATATGATTATAAAACTAAAGGATGGAGTGGAATAGGTGAAGGCCAGATAGTTGCACTAGTTAAGGTGGAGAATGTCATTAAAGTTGGTAATGACAAGTACACCACAATTAATGTAGATGTTGCATAAAGTTATTTTGTTGGAATTATCCTTAAAAATTCCATCAAGGTATATATTTATTTGAATTTTGATTTTCTCAAACAATACAAATTTTGAGGTTTGAATATTTTTTAATATATTCATTTTTTGTTAAATAAAATATAATTTAAAATAAATCTTTACTATTGTACGCCACCAACTTTGTGAAATCTCAATTAATGTTTAGTAAGTCAAAGGTTAACATAAGCATATTTTAATACAATACAACATAAATGTGTGGTAATAAACAATAAATATGACAACAAAAATATATCAAAACCAAATCTTATGCTCGTACTTCTATTTAATGTATTTTCAATATGGTGGTTGTAAATGGTTGTTAATTTTTCATATCCAACATAATTATAAAATGAAGGAAAAAACATAATTGTCCATTATAGATACCCATAATAAAATGACATATCCACAATATAAATGTTCAAACAAATCATTTACAAATGAGTCTTCGTTGCCATCACCCTAATTATCTTCCTCATTTGGCATTGTAACATTGTTGTTCTCAAAAAGATGTTTAGATCTTAGATCATGTCTCAGTACGAACCACTAATCATCATCCAACACATCTGGGTAAAAAAACACTTGGTTGCAATGTTTTGGGAAAACATAAGGCTCCTTACTTTCAACCCACATTTTTTTAGAGATAATACATATTATCCCACTATCACGATATTCCTTTACAATTATTCAGTCAAAGGTATCCCACCACTTGCAACAAAAAATAACACATTGAAATTATGTAAAGTCTACTTGCATGATCTCTTGTATCTTTCCAATGTAACCTAACTTCCCCTCTATCAAATTTTCATCGTGATGGCTAACACAACTAGATTGGTCGAACTCGACCTCCACTCCACAATATTGTGTGATGTGGCCTTCATCAGCATACTTAGTGCAAAAATAATGTCTATATGCCAACATAGATGGGAAGAAATGCACCTGTAAAATGCGAACAAAGGACGATGTCATATGTCTAATAACTGAAGCATTAATAAAAACATAATATGTGTTACAATTCAAATGTACAATATTAAAAATAGAGTGTGGTACTCATAGAGGTTATTATAGAGTTGTTGCACCTGATCCCTATGTTTAGTGCATCCAAATCTTCTCCACATGGGTTACGACCAGACACCTCGTATTTCTCTTGTATATGGTCATCCACCCAACTGTTGGGACATATTTTTGGCATATTGTATTTTAAATTATCAATACAAGGCATGCTTCTACCATTCAACCATCTGAATGCTTTCATGTCATTGTCCCATTTCATTCTTTTCTCTTCATACAACGCGACCCATGGTCACGTTGCCTCTACATTGTAAATAATGAATTTGTTGATGGAATCCATTTCAATAATCGTTGATGAATACAAAAATTCAAAACAAATAGCATGATATCAAATATATATTATCAATTTGAAGAACGAAATTACTGATGGCATCAAAATTTCTAAATTCGTTGATGTATAAAAAGATTCAAAACAAATAGCATGGGATGAAATATATATTATCAACTTCAATGTAAACAATTTCTCTGTACTAAATTGACAAAATATAACTGAATTACTCTTTATCAAATGCCTTTTTCCATTCGTTGGAGTAGCTCCCCTTCCTTTTTGTCCTCATCTTGATGGTCATCCCAGACGAACGCCCCTTATGTGTCATCAAATTGTTTGATGTACTCACTGGCATAATAGAATGACTCGTATACCATGTACCCCTCTGCTATAGAGCCCTTTGGTTTTTCCCTTTGTCGAATAAACCCCTTCATTTTTTTCATGTACCTCTCTAAGATGAACTTCCAACGACATGGGAGCACCCCAGCTAATTCAACCTCATCAAGTATGTGAATTAGAAGATGGACTTGCAAGTCCATAAAACTCATGGGTAGTTTCTTCTCAAACATACAAACAATCTCAGCTATCTCTCGGTGCCACCATGGAATGTTAGCCATATGAATCTCCCTTGATGTCATCCAACATAAAAATGTAGATAATTTCTATATGGCATGTCATAGGTCCCGGGGGAACTCATGGTTCACACATCCACACACGACCAAAGGATAATGACACTACAAAATAGACACACACAAACTCCTAGTCCTACATAATTGTGCATGGTGTATAGACATATTCCATATAATGTAAAAGACCTCTTCATTGGGATGGGTCTTGATACAAAATATACATATATCCCTTCCCATAATTGCTTAAATTCATTGATCAATGGTTGGAGGGACACATCCATTCTCTTCACTTGTCTTCTACCCGGGACTATAAGAGCCAGCATAAGATGTTCATTATTCACGGACAAACATGGGGGGATATTGTTATTGATCACTACCATTGACCAAACAGAATAGTTGGTGTTTTGGAGGGAATACGGGTTAACTCCATCCATAACTATGCTTAATCAGAGGCTCTGTACTTCATCCTTGAATTTATCAGGACATGTATCCTCTATATGCTTCATGGCTATTGAATCTATTGGGATTTGCATAACTCCTGGCTCTATTCTATGTGAGGCATGGAACCCCTCCAACATGGATAATCGTTTGCAATGAAAGATCCTTTTAATCCTTGGAATTATAGGCATGTGCCTCAATATCTTATGAGGAGGACCATGTGCCTATCCTTTGTTTTTTTATTTTTATGTTACTTGTCATGCACACATTCTAGACATATGTCTTTGTTCACATATTCATTTTTGTATGTAATATAATCATTCAAACATGCAGGGTATGATATGTACTCAACACCCAACATTTTTAGCATTTGCTTTGCCTCTGCATAGCTATCACGTAAGTGATTATCACTCGAAAGTACCTTATCTTTGAGTAACCTGCAATTAGTGGGAGATAAAATCTACATTGTCATTAAGCATGAATAAAATCAACCCTTTTCTTCCTTCATTGTGTTACAAGATTCCTTAAAAATTTAGGGGACTTAATGGTTAGTTGCCTCAAAAGTGTCGAGAAACACTCATATGGCATACCATACATTGCTTTCCAGTTGTACATTAACAGTGTTGTCCCTACCTAGGTAGACCTTGCAGACCCCTTGGACCAAATAGAGGGGTGGTCGAAGCAGATTTCAGGCTTTCGTAGAAGGTATCTACGACATCAGCGTCATCCCCTAGCTCATTTTGTTGGAATGCATCTAACAACATTCCCTCCACAGCCTAGGTATCCTGCAAGAAATCATTTGTACCAACCTCTATATCATTGCCTTCATCCCCAACATGTGAAGAACTAATGTTACTGTCGAGGTTTTGAATCGGTGACTCTGGACGTAGTGGGAATTGAATAGGTGGTTGTTTCAACCATTCTTAGTATGCTTCCTCTCCGGGCTCTTTTCGTTTAGCGGCAAGCTCAAGACTTGACATCATAGTGGGGTGCAATGATAGATGGTGGACAGGTCACTCGTCATCATAATCTTGATTGTGAAAATATTGAACATTACATTGATAATATGTGTAACACAATGCTTTTAATATGTTCAAATACTATACCAAATGCTTATTAGAAGCATGGAATTTTTTTTCCAATAATAAACATTAAACCAACTAATTTATAAAACAAATGTCGAATTAAGCAATACATTTACATTAGTTCCATTGAAAATCCAAAAATCCAATTACTCAATCATATTTTTCTTACGCCCTACGGGGTTGTCTACATAAAAGAGATCAAATTCACAGTGTAATTTCGTTGACCCGGGCTAGTTGTTGGGAGATGACATGTTAGGATTGGTAGGGTAAAAGAAGTTGTTCGTTTTCATCAAACATCTGCTTGCGATATATTTCTTTTGATAAGAGCTTGCGGAATTTTGGGACCAAGGGAATATCTTGAGTATCTGAACTCGTTCCTGCAAAATTCAATGAACAATTATTAAACTACACATGCATACATAACATAAATTCAATGAAATAAATAAATTATCAATAAAATCTAGACATACTACAATCGACGTGAGAGAACTTGAAGGAGTTCCAAAGATACAGAATGAGGTGGAACTGGAATCTAAAGAATTGGACATTTGATATTATAATTCTTTTTTCATACATTTGAGCCAAAACCGTCATCTTGGGTATCATAGAACAATCTAACTTCAAAAATAACTTCAAATAAATTTGATAGCTTGACAACACACTTAAAAAATCATTGTTTTTTCTACAATATCATTGTTTTTTCTACCCAACTATACAAGAAATCTTAATATGGGTTTACAAAATCTGAAATAGTTACTTGATCCCTGAAAATGTCCTCCTCGAACATAGAAAATGTGAATTTGATGCTCAACCCTCTCTCACTCTCTTCCTCCTTCCCTCCCCTTCTCTCCCTATATCACCCCCCCACTTCTCTCTCTTGCATCTACCCGTCTCCCTCACCATGTCCCTCTCTCTCCCCCCCCATCAGTGTGCTTTATCATTTAAAGACACACTGGTGCGTATGTATAAACAAAACGCTTCGATGCATTTAATTGACATAAGCACAGAAGATTGACCTCTGTTATTGCCTTCACAAACTTTAAATATAAATGTTTGCATTTGCATTGTGCAAACTTAACTATCTTACGGTGTGTTATTACTTACACACTACCCCGGTACGTTATTAATTACACTTCGCACAAGTGTGTTTCAAACTATATAGTGCACCGACTGAAGCAAGTTAGAAAAATATTGTGCGCTTACTATCAATACTTTGAAATTTATTAAAAAATAAATCGATGCATTATGCATACTACATGGTGTGCTACTGACAACATAGCGCATTGGAAAACGTAACTATTGAAAGAAAAAAAAAATAGTGCGTGTGTTTATCATCAATTCGACGAAATATACAACGAAAAAATGAGTGGGAATTTGAGGTTTTTTTGTTTATAAAGGAAAACCCTATTCATTGGTTTATTTTTTGCCAAATTTTATAGAGGATATTTGTGCAACAAAGATTTATCAACAAATATTTCCAAGTGGGTGGGATTTTTTTGAAGAGTCAAATTCGAGGGGGAGTATTGTAGATCACATAGAAATCTACAAAGAAGAAATTGCAGGTATATGATTTCATTCTATTAATCATCTTGATCGTTCTCCTATTTGATTCAAACAATTTTCAGTGCATTCTCAAACTAAAAAAAGGCTTTCATAGTTACCTTCAGTATTGGAATCCATAATTTCTTGATCATTCTTTTGCTTTCTCCTTCTATGTTTCACAAGAAGAATTTTTTTTAAGCACAATTTATTTATAGGGTTTGGTTATTTATATATGGGTGTTTCCTATCTGTTGCAATGAAACCACTCATTACATTGGATCCCAAATCATCTTGTCGTTGTCTTTTTCTTTCAAACGCTTTCGCGTGACCGGTACGCTCTGTACACAGTAAGCATACCATAGCGTATTTGTTTGTAAACAACACCACTTTATTTCAATTCAAAATATTATTAAAAAATCATTTTCGCGGTCGACGATGTGCATTTTACCTAAATACGCACAGAGGCACATTGTTTAAAAAGCGCACCGTTGAGTTTAAAATGGAAAAAAATATTGTTTTTATATGGAAATCGTTATTTCTTAAATTTGTTCATTGCTCGACGATGCGTAATAAATAATACTTAGGAAGTTGTGCTTTTCTTAATTCATAAAGCATCGGTTGAACACAAAAATTTGTAAAACGTTTTCAATTTGGCAACAATATTGTTGTACTGTACCGATGCATATATGTATGTGCAATGCGCCAATGTGTATCAATATTGTTGACACCCTCGTTCGAATGATCTTAATATACGCACCGAGATCTTTTTTTTTTAAGAATAATTTTTATATCTTTTTTTTCCAGGGAGATTTTGAAAATTCCAAGGGACAAATCAAGGGAAAACCAAGACATGTCAATAGGGATGTCCAAAAAAGTGTAGAAGAAGGTGTTAAAAGAAATGAACATAATTTTGTCGCAAGAGGAGCCATTGCAACTACAATGTGCATTGGAGGTATGTAATCATTTATTTATTCTTTTATGTACATTGAATTTAAGTATCACGTGAAATACTAATTTTCAATTGTTTTGTTGCAGAAAAGAAAAACAAATAGAATCCATTCAATACATAAGACACGACAATGAGAAATAAAAGGGTTGATCGAAAACTTTGTGAGTATTTAAGTTTTCAGACTTTCTTAGGATTTCATGTTTGTTGTGATCATTATATTTAAAAAATTAATTTACACTTGCCCAAGGATGTCTTCTACTACGTGCTAACATACAAAGAGGAGCCAACCCATGAATTGAAAACATTGGGTTAAGTATGGTTTGTGAGTATATGTTGAAGAATAAAAGTTTAATTGAACAATTTGTAAGTAGCTATGTTGTTTAACTTCCCTTCTTTTGCAATTAATGAAAAAACAATAAAATTTTATATTGATTATATTGACTATGCTTTGTCATGTCGTATTAAACATGCAAAAAACAAAGTATTGTTTATGAAAGACTTAGTGCTAAAGTATGTTTTTTTATTTATGCAATCATGTATATTCTACTATATTATATATAAATGTAAATATACTTATTACAGTTTAATTTTATGTTTGTAGATGGAATATGAAGGGGTGTAACATAAAAAACAAGCCGATTAAGAAAACATTATGTTAAAAAACCAAAATACAATATCACCTACAAATGATGAAGAAATGAGGCATGAACGCAACTCGAGCAATGTGAACAATTCAACTGATGAATGACAATCAATATAATTTAATGTTACTTTAAGTTGTATGTTCTGGAATATTTGTCTTTGAAAATTAGGGATTTTGTTTAATGTACTTGATATATTGTCCCAATTGCATGAGGACATGTTACCAATAAGTGTAACAATTACAAATTGGTTGCAATTTGATTATTGTACTAGACCTTTATGTTGTCCCTTTTTGTATGACAATGGGTCTCTTATTCATACATAATAAAATGGGTCTCTTATTCATACATAATAAAATGGGTTTCTTATTTCATTGCATTGTCGAATGTTGTAAACTATTGCATTCCTGAATAATTAATATGTGGATGATTTACATTGTTACAAATAACAAAGGTTTAACATGTTGGATAACACATTAACACAATCATTATATCGAAATGCAATAACATAAATATAAACAATATTATTACAAAAAAAATATTTGATTTTGAAATAATTAATTGAAAATTTGTAAAAAATAATGAATTAAAATATATACATATCATTGCACTGTTTTCTTTTGAACTCACTAGACAATGCATGCCATAATATAGACATCGGTGCGTTTTGAGGAGTCATACACACCGATACATATAATTATAATAACGCACCAGTACGTACTATTGAGAAAACACATCGTTCTGTAAACGATATAACGTACAATAATACTTACCGTTTCAAAATTGTACGGTGTTCATGTTTGAAATATAAAATGGGGCACTAAAAATAATTTTGGTACCGACGCGTTATGTTTATTATACGCACCGAGATTATAAATATTATTTATGCTCCATAATTCTAAATATTATTTATGAATTGGTTCCTTTACTATATTATACACGCCATTGCATACTAAAAACAATGGTGTTGACATATCGATATGTACTAAATACAGAAGCATCGGGGCACATGCTATATTAAACACACCGAGTCTCAAGATAGCATGATTGCACCGGGGCTAACTATAACTTAATTGCATCGGGGCAGACAAATCCTAAATCGCACCGATGCAACATACGAAAACAACGTAGAACCCATGCGTAGTAATTATAAGAACATAAGTGATCTACATACGATGAAAAAAGTAGAATCAGTGCACAATAGTTATAAATGCACCGGGGCATTTTTTATGATATTAAGATCCGGGTTGTTTTTGTAATATTAATATACAAGTAACACACCAATGTATGTTTGTCAATACTGCACTGGTGTGTTTTAACAAGAACAAAACCATTTAAAAAAAAAAAAAAAAAAAAAA
>ML838858.1:18709-34223 GCA_009831015.1 Picea engelmannii
TCAAGAAATGATAAAGTAAGATGAGAAAATCAAGAAGGAATATTTAAATGATAAAATATTGGAGAAATTTCTATTTATGGAAAGTGGTTAACCCTAAAATAAGGAAAATAGGTTAAGTGACCTAGAAATGCGTTAAGTGACCTAAAAATGGGTTATGTGACCTAGAGGATGAAAGTATAAATAAGATAGCAATGGTTTCTTGTAGATCATCCTTTTTGTGGATCAATGGAGAGTTTCTTGTGAGAATATCTTTTGAAGTATCGATGGAGAGCTTCTTGAGCATATTTTGTGTGGAACACTTGAGAATATTGAATATATATATAAGTGAATGAGGTAACCAAGGATATCCCAGCTGAATTTTGGAAGGAAGGTGAATAAAAGAGGGCCGGAATTGAAGGGAGGATAAATTCTTTTGATGATGCTTTCTAAGGTATGTTATTTATAGGTCATCTCACCATTTTCGCTATAATTTTTTTTCTATAATGACTCAGACCGTGAAATTGATATTCCATTGAAAAAAAACACCCAAGTATCTATTGTAAGAAATTCATATTGTGGTTCGTTTTATTTTGTGAGTTACACTCCGTGGAAAATAGGGTTTGTGGCTAGTCCTGAAACTAGTCAAAAACAGGTGTTTCGGGTAAAAACATCATAACTTATTCATAACAGATCCAAATTCAGTGAGACAAAATGTGTTGGTTAGGGTACAATATTTAGTATTTTTTCTAACATTTTCAGATTAATTCAATGAACATTTTGTATGGGGCACACTCTACAAGGTCTCTCTCTAGAATAAGACAGAATTCAGCAAGGTATGTCATTTTTTCTATAACTCCTTTTTCTGAGAGGTTCCAAGTAGTTCCACCTGGAGGAATTGCATTAAACACACTGAATAACATTGTGTATTATCTTCATATCTTTATTCATTATAGGTACAAAGTTATGATTATTTCAAGTTGGGGTTGTTGACTAATCCAAAACTAGTCATGGTTGAGACAAGCAGTTGATGAGTTGGCGCATACATGAGGTGTATAGTTGATGATGTTGGCACATACATGAGGTGTATAGTTGATGATGTTGAGCGATGTCCAAATTTTTTCGCACTTCACAATATGATCTATCGGGTAATTTACTCCTGTATATTTCTATGTAATATACTCAACCTCAGTACCAAATATAAATATCATGAATCTTTTACACTGCTTCCATTCTTCTATTCCTTATTTATGTGAAGACCACCATCTGTCTAGAGTGGCCTTCAAGACAATGTCTAAATCCAACAATATTTGATGTTCGGGTATCTGCAACACAAACGCTTTTACAAAAGAGCTTATACCATTCAAAACATCATACTTCGGTGGGTCACATAACTCTATTCCAATCCAGCATAATGATCGAGTAATGCGAGCACATCGTCCGGTTGATAATTCATGCATCCTTTGTTTCTAGTGTTCCAAACCTTCCTCTGAATTTGACACACATGAACTAATTTTTCTCCAACTTAGTGCACCATCTGCAGTTGGATTAGCATAGTCATCCATTTGCACAGTCATGTTATATAGGTTATCAATTTCATTCCCTTTAGTTGGTTCTATGTACCTATTTCCTTCTGTTGGATCCAATGTTGCATTAACCTTCAAGTCCCCTACTTCAAATATCATTTCCATTCTCTTCAAATTAATAATCACCTGATTTTCAAAGGCCCATTCAAGTCCCATTAGCGCTGGATATGGCTAACTATCATCCACGATCTCGATGAATTCAAAATATATTGTGGTGTACACCCCATATATATTCATAGTTACCCATAACAATTGGTCAATTGATACTATCTTGTGTTGGTTCACCAATCTTAACTAGACGAGAGACCAAATTAACTTAAGATTCCCCATCATTTCCCATTTTTCTTTGGTAAAACATTTGTAGTAGAACCCAAGTCTAAAATGACACTATCCATGTCACATTCCCCAATCTGCACATTCAGTTTGAAATCTCCACTTGTCCTCTTTTTATGCAGTAGTTGATTCACTACCCCCTGCGCTATAGGACCTTCCCTTTCTTGTGTGCAATGATCAATCATTCCATGTAATGCATTAAATGCAGTTTCATCTTTCATCAATTCTAAACAAACTTTCATAAATTCTTATCCGTGGAAGCAACCTTTCCAGGATAGTAAAATTATATATTGAAGGCATGTCAGCCATAGGAGATGCAGATGATGTCAATGCTTTCCAATTTGGTCCTAGTATCTCCTTCATTGTTTGATGATACGTCTTATTTTTTTACTGTGGGTCAAATATTGACATAGGTCCTGCTAATTTCCTCACCCATTTCTCCATTTTTGTTCCTTTATACATCACATTTTCCCCTGTCCTAGCTCCTCCGCACGTGACTTTGTCTATTTTGGGTCCTTCGTCACGATTTTATGTTGATATATTTTGTATGTTTTGATTCAGGTTCTGGTTCTGATTCCCTCTTATCTTCCACTTTGCAAGTAGTTGCAGAAATTCTTTTGTCACATGATCCAGTGCTCTACAATACATGCAGGTTATACAAGGATTCGGGTAGTCATGATCTAAGTGTCACGATTGATTGAAATTTTAGCAGATTTTTGGTCCTCTACCTCCTCTACCAAAACCCCCTTTGTTGTGGCCTCAACCAAATCCTCCTTAGACTCCTATAATAAATCCTCTATAGTTGTTGTACTATGGAACGCCTCCTTCTGTCTTGGTATTTTCCTCCTAAATTATATACATGTCTGAAGTGTGCTCTCTCATCAGGTCAAATGTGTGACAGTTCTTCTCCTCATGCTTTAGTGACTTGCAAAAGTTACAAAATAAATTCCAGGGTGTACTCTAATATTTATGCAGCACTGGACAATCATGTGGATGACATCCCTATTTCTTGCATAATTCATAGTACCTTCCTCCTGGTAATGGTTTTGGTTCTCCAGTCGCCAAATACTATGCAAAGGCTGGGAATTTTTCCTTATGGTGGCCTTCAGTCTTTCACATGATACACTAGACTTGTTCCCTTTTCTCCTTTCCTTTAATAAGCTCTACTAATTGGATTGTCAAAGTAGCTAAATGTGTCTAGACTTGAGACATCCCCCCACCATACCCTATAGGAGATGCTTCCATCTTCATTGCAATCTCCAATGCTTCAGGCTACGACGAACTCTTTTTTTGTATCAACAGGAAGTGAATGTGTGGTAATAGTCTTGCAAAAAACCATTCTCTATGTTGTTGATTCAGAATTTGGAATGTCAATCTACCCATCAAATCCTTAAATATTTGATCATAGTCCCAAACTAACTCAAATTTTATCTTCTTGAACTCTTTTAGCAATGCTTGTCAAATTTATGCCAATGTCCTCACTTGACCTGTTGGTGTAGTACTCAACATTTTCATGTACTAGACTAATGCATGGCCTATAAACATTGTTTCCAACTGCGCAATCTTTGTAGCCTCATCCTAGAAATTCTTCACAGCCCAAATTGTCTCACATGCAAATAGATGTTGTTTTGGGTCCTCCGACCCAACTCCCTAGAGCTCAGGCATTCTCAATGTATTGTCTACCTCTTCCATGGGTTATCATAAAAATTAATCAATGCAGACATAGACCAATCTCCCTAGCTTGGGAACCCAAATCTAGAACAAAACAACACAGAGCATATTACTTTCCTTAGATTCATACAACCAAAATACTGATAAGTGAGGACTCATACCTTTTATCAATGGTTGTCCTCACTAATTGTACCTCCTATCTTGATCCATAGGTTTTTGAATGGAAACGTGTATAACAAGACAAGCTAACCAGTGAAAGAAACAATATTATTTCAAAAAATCTATACAAATGACCAAGGAGAAATGTAATAAAGACAATTTACAATAAACAATCTCTATAGGAAAGGAAACATGTTATTGCATTAATAATAATGGAAGAGTTACATCCAATGCCTTGGTGTTGTGAGGCTCTTTCCAATGGTTCATTTCTCTAATACCCACATTGCTTCCATGAGTTCAATCACCATCAACTGAATACTTTGACACAAGAATCTCTCAAGGCCAAAGAACAATCTTCTAATCACAAATCAGAAGCAAAAGCTATCAACCACTCTTCACTACTAGTTATTCTCCATTATCTATTAACCATTTCTAATGAGAGAAGTATCCTTTTATATATTGAAGAGGAGTTTAGGATAAGAGGTTAGGATCTCCCCAAATCAGGAGTACTTTTTTTATCCAAACCGATCGGAGGACACCTCATATCTAAAGCTTCTCTTCTAGAAACTTCACAGATTTCTTCTTTTTCCTCCCTTTCAAACAATGTCGCACCCTGTGAACTAGAAACATGAGACACTGTTGCATTTTGTAGTGGTGGAACATGTGACACTTAAGAGTGTCACATGTTGCAGCTGTGCAACATGTGACACTTTAAAAAAAAATTGTTTTTAAATACATTCTGGCTTCTTTCAAGGAAAGGTATTCCTTCAATGATCATGTTTTTTAAGCTTTGGATGATTGAAAGTAGGTGAACATTATCAGTTGTGAAAAAATAATGTGTAACACCATGTTTCTTTTCATAGTACATCCCTAGGTTATTGTTGGATGACTATGATTTGACGTATTGTTTCCACTTATCTAGCTACAACTATTCTGACTTCCTATGCTAACTATAAGTACTTTTGAAAAATCTTCAAATGTTATCTCAGATCCAAGTGATGCACATGGGGTTGTGAGTTCAATGAAGGACCTAGTCTCAATAGGACTTAATGACTGTTATATTATAGGATTGAACTTTGGATCATCTCTCTCCCCTTATTTTCCTAGTATTTCTATGATCTAGTCTATTGGGCAGGGGTCTCTCCTCTCATACTCACTATGCAACTCTTCTTTCTCATCCCTCGTTTTCAACCTCTTGTATATTATTCCACTGTGCAGTACCCCAAATTTTTATTCTTCCTCTGATACATGTTCTTCATTTATATGCATCATCATTCCCTGCCTTTCTTATTAATTTATTTCATCATTCCTTCCTACCTTCATACCATCCCCTGGTCATTCCCCAGTTTCCCTATGTCCGTGAATACCCCTAGCAATTAGATTCCATCGTCATCACACATTTTTCACACAACAACATCTTATCCAGGTACCCAACGCTTTAAGAAACCTTCCGCGCAGACCCCTGAAGAAATCCCTTTCTGTAACACTATCTGACTGGATAAAATATGTTGTAATTTCTATAATATAACCCCCCCAGTATGATATTCATAAAGAAACCGACCGCGTGAGAAGTAGTATTGCTTACATAACTCAATTTTCTTACCAAATCATGGGTCCATTTCCTTAGAGCTATAATTCAGTATCTTCCAGTATTCTGCACTAACCTTTCTAACCATTCAACTAAAATATTTGGAATTTCACCAAAGAAAATATCATGTAGACTTGTGTACACATACCTTTGCAACCATTTTGTGTCGTTGATCCGATGGTTTCTCTTCTCTCCTTTGGACAATTCTCTCTCCTTCCTTTCCAACCATTCGAGGATCTCTTTCTTAGTTGGTCTCCAAAACATTCCCTAATTTATAGATTCGAGGTCCCGACAATGGAACCATTTGTTGGCGCACATTTATAAGACCCTAGGTTCAATTCATTCAGCCAACAAAACCCTTGGACACCGGCCCTTTCAAAATCACCTCCATGAAAGTGAAGTCTCACCTGAGGCATCTACTAGGGCTACAAAAACCAAGTTTCTACATAGATGAGGGGATGGGAGTACATAAACATAACCATTAATACTTTTCACCATGTGCAAAATATCCTTATTTAACATACTTTTATCAGTTACCAAATCCTTTGCGTAATTTTTTCTATCTAGCAGTCATTACATTTACTAGAACAATTGTGCAATATTAACCCATCCAAGATTCATTCAGTACGTTAAACCCTAGTGCAACGAAACAATATACTATAGATCGCGATGTAACCAATCCACTAAGTCATTCATTATTATTTATTATCAATCATATGTTAAACAGATCTATATTAATCATCCATAAACATAACATCCACAAATAATCACATCAACAAATATAGGAAACAAATGATTTTAACATGGTTCGCCCAATCCTTGGGATACGTCCACAATGGTTGGATTCTCATATTAATATCCATGCAATAATCATCTCAGTCCTGCGCACTGCACTTACAAAAGATACAACATATTGTAAACCCCAAACTTGCCTAGCCACTTTGTAGTGCAAGCCTATCTTTGCATAAAATCTCTTCATCAATCATGAGAAACCTACTCTCTTACTCTCAACCTACTCTCTTCCTAGCAGCCAACCTCATCTTCCCCAACCCTTTACATATTTATACACAAAATTTAGGGATAAAAACCCTATTAACAACTTGTCTCCCAAAATACTAACATGTCATGACTGTTTTTCCTAATTTAGCATTGTTCTATTGCTTTTCCTTGATTTATCATTGAACTTCTATTAACCATTGTTTATCACTAATTTAGTGTTGAATTGCTCTGAACTGCACTGAACTACATTCCCTTGTTGCACGCTTCGGTCCTACCTTTTCCTCTTTCCTCTTTTATGGCTCAGTTCCCAAAAATTAGTTATTCTCATACAAAATGCTTGTCCAACATGCATGTTGATCCCAATGGAATGGGATATCATGACATAGTAGGTGCAAGAAGCCATGGGTGTGAATGGCATAATNTTCCTCTTTCCTCTTTTATGGCTCAGTTCCCAAAAATTAGTTATTCTCATACAAAATGCTTGTCCAACATGCATGTTGATCCCAATGGAATGGGATATCATGACATAGTAGGTGCAAGAAGCCATGGGTGTGAATGGCATAATCGGGAACCAATCAGTGCAGGAAATTGGCCTTTCCTTGTAAGCTTTGAAGTTGGTGCAAGTTCTTGGGGGGAGGAATCTTGTTGATCACTTAGACTTTCAGGGGGTCCATGGTGATTCCTTGTTGAGAGATGATGAAACCCGGTAGGCATCCAGATGTGACACAAAAAATGCATTTGAAGGGGTTTAATAGAATTTCATACTTGCAACATATTTGAAAGAAAAGATGTAAGTCATCTAACTATTGTGATAGTATATTGGAGTGAGCGGTGATATCATCTCAGTAAGATAGGATAATGTGGGAGAGATCATGGATATCATATGTTATTTCTCACTGAAAATTGGTACCTACATTTTTTATCCCAAATGGTATGACACAATAGGCAAAGGTGCCCCATGGTGTAGTGAACACAGTTTTATATTGGTCTATGTGGCGGATTTGAATATGATTATAGTCGGAGAAAGAACTTCATGTTTGACACCAGTGTTGATGACCTGATCAATGAAGGGAATTGGGAATTTGTCCTTGGGATAGGCTTGGTTTAGGTCTCATAAATTGGTGCATAACTAAATAGTTTCCTATTTCTTATTGATGAGGATAGTGTTTGACACCCAAGACGTGTACAAAATGGGGTAGATGAACCCAATAGAACGTAACTTATCGATCTCAACTTTGATAGCCATGGATTTTGAAGGGTGGAAAGGTCATTTCTTTTGATGAACATGGGTGACATTGGGCCATGTGTCGATACGATGTTCAACAATGGATGTATCCAATCCATGATTATTTGTGTATGACCATGTGAAAATGTCTTGGAACTACTAAAAGAGGGATTTGTAAGCTATGATCTCTTTAGGAGAGCATGCAGTGTCGAGGGTGATCTCTTCAACTATGCCAGGTTTGACTGAGATGTCGATTATTATTGTAGGGGTGATGTTAGTTGTGCTCCCTTATTCAAAAGCATCGGGTGTGGGGATTTGGTTCTTGAACCAATACACATGTCCCAGGGGGATGAAATATTTGGTTTCAATCATATAGAAATGAGTGTCTAGGCAGGGTTCATATACTTATTGTACTAAGAAGAAACAACAATGATGCATGGCATCCCAAGGACATTTTGGTGTTGTCATGACCTCTAATATATCTTCATCAGATTGGAAGATGAAAAAATAAATGTGTCATCATAGGTCTGATCGTGCGGATGGGACATGGTGACGTCCAATGTATGATCCAAATTGGTGATTATGTTGTTGTGTATGGAAGGCGTAGAATATGTAGAGGGGCAGTCATTGTTTCCTGCTAGGGTAAGTGGACTAGTGGGAGGAGGTGGGGCTATTTCACTAGAATAAATTCACCATATATCCATACATGTGTGTGGATCATGTATGACGGGTGGAGGAAGAATCCCATGGACCGGACATACAAGTGAATTAGGTGGGTTTGGCTATAAATCCTCGGACTGTTTTGGTGTACGTATGGATGCTGGGGCCGAAAATATGGATTATTTCTTTGATGATGGGATAATTGGGTTACCCTGAGGGGATAACACAGTCTGGTTTTGAGGAAGTTAATCTTGAAGGGATGCTTGAATATTTTGAAGGTTAGTCATGTGATGACTCTGATATTCAATAATGAGGGGGCACATGTACGTGAAATGACCCATTTGGTGGCACATCACACAGGGATGTCCCATCCTTTCATTTACTGACGTGGATACATAATGTATGTCAGTAATGTTAGTGGTGGTGGGAGTTTCTTCAGAGGTCTCAAAAAATGATGTTCATCACACTACATCTATATTTTCTTGGAATTGAGGGAGAGTCGGGCCATGATGAGTATAATGACCATACTATGACTATATGGTGCATGTGAATTTGGTACGGAGACCTTTCCTTTGTGATGAAGAAGGTTTTGCAGTAGTGTTTGTGGTTTCCACTACTAGGGTGTTACACATTATTTTTGTCACCACTATGACCATTAATGATGTAAACCTATATGTTGCCTTCATAGGGGTCAGTGGCTTGAATTCTTGAAGAAAGAAGGGAGAAGAACTTTGCATGAGAGAAGAATTTGGATTTTCCCTTGTAAAAACCCTATTAAGGAGGATTTCCATAGGTTTCTCTATACATAAGGTGTGGAAATGCTTGATTTCTGTAGGTTGCACTATAGCTAGGTCACAGCGTTTCCGCAAGTTGTACTATAGCTAGGGTGCGGCGGCCTCTGTATGTGGGAAAAACGAGCGTCTTCTCGATGCTTCTAGAAGGAGAAACTTCTATGGTGAGGTGGCCTCTGAATGGTTTGGATCTTAATCACTTCCATGATTTAGTGGGATCATCCTAACCTCCTCACCTTATCCTCTTCAACTTGTAAAAGGAGAGGAGCTCTCATGGAAAAAGTTAGTTGGTTTTGGAGCTTGGTTTTTGTAGTTGGATTGAGCTTGGGAAATTTATGTTGGCTTTGAGATTTGCTTTGTCAAAATAGATTGTGAGTAGCTATCACATCCATGGTCTTAGAATCCTTGGAGCAAGAAGTGTGTGGGAAGCAAGGAACTGTTGGAAGGAACCTGACAACATCAAGGCATCTGGTTGTATATTTCTTCCACATTATATAATACAATGGCATGTTTCTTTCCCATAAAATCATTCTCATTTTATTACATGACTCCTTGATCACATGTTTAATTTTTAATTGAATATATTATTGTTGATTTCACTTTGTCCGGTTTTTGTTTCATTGCAGGATCAATAGCACAAGAGCACCGGAGCGAAGCATGGACAACAATGATATAAGGAAGTGAGATTCAAAGGTATGTCATCGATTCATTATTTGGTAGTAAATTCAATGATTGTAACTTAGGGAAAGCGTCATGTCATGTCTTGTTATGTTCTAGATCTAGGTGGATCTAGGGAGATTATCTTATGTCCACATTTATCGATTTATCCAATAAAAAAATTGGCGACTCCACTCGGGAACAAATTTCTTTCCTAGTTTTTCTTGCTTTATTTCTTTGATAGCTTGGGTTTTGTTTTTTGAGTCACTGGGAGATCCAACTTGACTCTCTGACTATTAAACTTCATTGGAAAACCTTCACACTTTTTATTTTTTCCATTTTTTGTGTGATTTCCGCACCCTACTTTGAGGGACAGTGCAGTGACTTGGGATTTCCGCACCCTACCTGTTTAGACCAGTGTAGAAACTCTGCACCCTACCCATTGCTGGCCTGTGGAGATCAGGGATTTCTACACTGTGTTAGTCTACAACCTGCGGAAATTGTGAAAATTTTGATTTTTTATGGTTTTTTCCTTACCCAGACCTTGGATTTGGTTTTGGGGTGAATTTTTGGGTTTGATTATCATCTATTTACAGTCTTCTTGACAGCTTTGTAACTGCTTTTAGCCATCTTTTATTTGTTTTCTTTTGAAAGATTTAGTCTCTTTCTTTGAGTGTCTTTTAGTTACAAAGCACTGTCTTTTCATTAGAATGGTTTGATGAAAGAATTTATTTTTCTTTTATTAAATAGTTCGTGTTAAAAGAGAAAATTGTTTGGGTTTATTTGTTTCATATCTATTGGCTATTTATTTTAGCAATATTTGAAACAAAAAGTTTTAATTTCTTTCTTTATATTAGATTGGGGGCATCCTTGCATTTGAAGTAGTGAAATTGCATGGTTTTTGGCATTTTTTTGTCTTAAATTCTGAAAAACTTTCCCCTTCATGGTCAGGGGGGGCCACGAATCGTGTATTGGTGTATAGTCTATTTTTCTCATTTCTTGAGGATCTTGATATTGATGAGTTAGTTAAATTTTGGGACATTGTGCATATGGGAATGATAAATGTTTTCTCCTTCTCGTAGCATAGATTTCATCGAAATGAAAAGATTGCATCTTCATCTCTTTGCATAACTTTCGTGTTGGTCAAAACACCATATTGTCCACACCATTTTTCCTCTTGAGTAACAACAGCCTTAAAATCAAGAGCTTATAAAAGTTGATTAGGCATTTTTATATTTTTTGGTAGCAAACCTACATTAGATTAGTTGCAGGGATTTGGAATAGGTGTGAAAGATAACTTTCCAAAGCTGCAAACAAACATAGAATCTTGTGTTAGGGAGCGGTGAAATCCACTTGCTACATTTTGTCCTGGGAAGCCCTTCTAACACAAGGTTCAATCACGAGGTCACATTGAGACTGGCAGAGTTACTCATCCTCCTTTGTTGGTCTTGGTGTAGAGATTGTGCGTATTATGGGGGTCGCTTGAAGGTATACCCTCAATGATGAGTGGAAGCCTTTCAAGTTGATTTCGGGCTAGATACTCTGCCTTTGCGCATGTATCTGATTGTCAATTGTTCCCCAGGAATCACTATAGTAATCGGTAACCTTAGTGGCCTATCTCTTTAGGGTGTTTACACAATGTGACTGTGGAGGGGCAAGTCTTCACGGTACCTGGAATCGACGTTGGACAAACTCACCCGAAATCCTTGGAGGGTATACCCATGATTATGTGTGGGAGCTTGCACCAGGGTGTAAATCCATTAAGAAGGTCGTCAATGTAAATTTTCTACCTTCTCTATCTCATCCCCTTCTTACATTGTTCCCGTGACATTGGATTTCATCACCAACTAGTGTGATCATTGTGAGGGGGTTTTGTTTACTTGCTTGCTTACTAGAGTTTTAGCATGTGTTGTTTGTTTTCCCTAGTGGACTCTAGGTTGGATTTTTATTTAAATGGCATCCGTTCCCGGAATGACCAATGAAGGAACCCTTGCAACAAGGGAACCTTCTGTTTTTCCTTCTTATGGAAACATTGGACCTCCTCAAATTGCTACTTTGAGCCTTCCAGGTCTCACGATTGGATTGTTGGTGTGGTTGATTTCCACTCAGGTAACCCTGAATGCAGTAAGTTCTTCAGTCATAAGAACTTTCCCCCAAGAACATCAACCTCATGTTGATCCTTCACCGTCTTCACTAGTAAGATCTTCTTCACCTTCTTCACTTGCAAGGTCTTCTTCCGTTTCATCTTCTTCGTCGAGTGAAAGCTCTAAATCTAGTAACCTGATGGATAAGAAGAAGAAGAAAAGGAAGAATAAGAAGAAGAAAAATAAACTAGGATCCACACTTCCAACCACTGCTAGACATGTTGGAAAGAAACCAATTATTGTTAATCATGTTGCGAGTGTTGATGATGACGAGATCATCCAAGCAACCCATAAGCCCAAGTACCCTTGCAGGATTTGTAAGGGTAGCCATCTTCTTAAGGATATCCCTAGTCTATCCAAGGTTATAGAATTATGGTCTACACACCCTTTCCAACCCATGTCGTTAGACTTTGAACAACATGTTGATGACCTCCCATCAACTAGTCAAGATATCGTTGGGAAGAAGAAAAGTAGAGTCAAGTTCCCATGTATGTTATGCAAAGGGAGTCATCTAACTCACCTTTTCCCTCGTATGGATGAAGCCTCGAAATTACTGGAAGACATGATTGTCCCCAAGCCTCAACTTCCAACTACTTATCACAAGCTTTATCTCAACCCCCCTGTAGTTGATGAAATCATAAATCTAGCCCCTTCGTCGGCCAATCTGGTTGATCATGTCATCAATCTGGTCATGTCCTTAGTTGAACCATTTGACAAAGTGGTTGATCTGATCCCATCTTTGGTCAATCCCACTCTCCCACTAGAGAGTGAAACCCAAACGGTCGATCTGTCTCCACCCATTGACCCCATTCTCCCCCTGGAGAATGCAACCCAAGTGGTTGATCTGATGTCATTATCAGTTGATCCTACTCTCCCACTCGAGAGTAAACCCGGTACTTCCCATTTTTTTCTCGTTGATATAGAATCTACCTTGTTGGGGGGACATTCCTCCTTCTCCGGTGGAACCCCCTCCAAGTAATGAGACCATCCTTTTTAATTGGGGTGTGCTAACTGGACCTCGTCTTACCTCTCACATTCCTTTCCAGATTACAATACATGTTTGTGGTCGGGACATTCCTTAGACGTTGATCAATGAAGGTGCATTTGTTAGTATTTTTTCCTCTCTTGCTTGGCAAGCTTTGGGTTGTCCTCATCTTGCGCCAGTTACACAAAATCTGTTAGCTTTTAACAGATGAACCAGTCAACCTTTAGGGAACCTTCCTTAATTTCCTGTAACTTTGGGAGGGAAAACTATCTTTATTGATGTCATGGTAGTCCAAGACCCCTTGGATTTTTCTTTACTCCTTGGGATATATTATGTCTATGCCATGAAATCCATTGTGTCCACTCTTTTTTGTGTGATATATTTCCCTCACGATGGAAGAATTGTGACTATTGATCAACTTTCATTCATCGGTCCTAATTGGATTACCTCCCTTAGTGGTTCTTATATGCAGACGGTATCACCCCTGCCACAGGTAAATTATGTGGCGTTGTCTCCCATGCCTTCCACTACTGATGACAATGACTTGGATCCTATAGTTGACATGGTGACCTCTTCAGTAGGGCTATTGGAGCCTGACCTCCTTACCCCTCTCGCGACCCTCGACATGTGTTCCTTCTGGTGTGTGTTTCTTCCGTCAAATGAAGATCTCTTGGAATCCATGACCGAGTTTTGTCCCTTGAAATGGTGTCCTTCCAGACCATTGTCCTCTTGGAAGCCGTGATCAAGAAGATCCTTGAGCATGGTTTTCTAATTTCAAGATCATTAAAAAATGAAACCATCTTTGAGCATAGTTTTCTGATTTCAAGATCGTTAAAAAATGAAACCAGTTGTGAGGATAGTTTTGTGTCTCTGTGGAAACCTCATTAAAAAATGAAATGGAGGTTACGAGCATAGTTATTGTTCCTTTGTCAAGCTCGTTAAAACATGAAACAACATCACCCTCTCTATTGAGTCAAGTCCTTCATCTAGTATTTGAATCTTCCTTTCCTCCTCCTTTGTAGTTGGATGAAATAGAGCTTGGGGGAAAATGCTTCCAGCCTATGGACTTCATGCTAAAGTTGAGCCACTAGCTTATTAAGTTGGGGGCTAAGTACCAACCATGCATTGGGAAGTCGCAAGCATAGTTTTCTATGGTTCAAGCTTTTGTAAAAATGAAACCACCTACCCCAAGCATAGATTCCTCTGGTTCAAGCTTGTGTAAAAATGAAACTAGGTCCAAGCATGGTTTTGTTTAGTTTTTAAGCTTGTGTAAAAATAAAATCTATCCCAAGCATAGTTTTTTTTATTTTAAAGCTTGCATAAAAATGAAAACCATCCCGAGCTTAGTCTTTGTTCTTTCTCATGCTCGTAAATCAATGAGAATGTAACCGAGTATACTTTTATCACTTTTTCAGACTCGTAAAGGTTATACAAAAAAGGAACCCACTGGAGTTCCCTTTAAGCTCTTTTTAGACTCTCTAAACATGAAACGATTGTCGAGCGACCTTGTTCTTTTCACACTCGTTAAAGTATTTGAAGAAAACGTCTGTTGAGCAATAGTTTATCTCTTTTTCAGTCTCATCAGACTACTTTACGAAAAAGGAACTGAGAGAGTTCTCTTTAATTTTTTTTCAGACTCTATAAGCATGAAAAACCCCTGAGTTTTCTTTCTTTGGACTCGTTAAACAAACATCGAAAGGCCCATATGGGACCAAACCACTCCTTCCTAGGGTTCGTTAAACATACTTCGAGGGACTCATCCAAAGGATGAGCTTACATCAACAATCATATGTTATCCTCCTCAAGCTTGCGTAAAAATAAAGAGGTACTCACCAGAAATGGTTGGGAAAAAATTGGGAAAGAAATCTGTTTAAACCTGTATTATATGGAAGAGTCACTTTTGAACATGACATCCTTTCACCCTCTTTGTGTCTAGGTTGGAAAATCTGCTTGTCTCTTGATCATACTCCTTTATAAAATTGCAAATTTTTCTGTGATCCCTGTTGTTGAGTCAGTGTTTCCAATATAGTTTTCATGTCATCAATATGTTCAAAAGAAGTCTACACCAGAAATCCTTCTATTGCGCTGACCATGTTTGCATTCTTTAAGCCTTCTATTGCATCGCCCATCCCTAAGTCATTCCTGAATCATTTGTTACTCTGATCTACTTCAAATATTGTTACCCGTTTCGTGTCATTGATGTGGGATACATTAAGGCCCTCCTGTGACGAGTCTTTTCCTGTCGAATTCAACTCATTATCCAGGAATTAGACTTAGAAACTAATTGGTACCTTGGAACTTGCATGCCTCAATGGCAGGTTTCCTTTCTTTCCATAGTGGTTTTTCATTATTGACCCCTGATCGGGAGATTCCACCGAGTGTTTGACTTCATCTCATTAATTCACACCCGTTGGATTGTACTAGTGTACCTTGGGATTCATTGACATTAATGGCAATTTCCCTCACACTTGTTAATGGTATAAACTAATGACCGGTAATCAATTGGTTTCTACCATGTTCGACTTCAACACCTGTAATCGCATGGTTAGGTTCGTACTATAGAGTGGTGGAGATGAAGACCCTGAATATTTCCTCATAGATTCAAGTTGCGTTGGAGTATATTCAGTTTGTACTGTTGCATAGATCCACATTGTATGTCTCATGGCTATGTTCAAATTTGAGTCTTTAACACATAGATCCACAATGTATTTTTGGTGGCTATGTTCAGATTTGAGTCATA
>WSFP011307816.1:0-43789 GCA_009831015.1 Picea engelmannii
TTTCTCTTTTTTAGAAACATCAATGGTTTCATAAATGCTGTTACAAACGAGAGGAGCGAAATCACTCCACCTCTCCTACTCTATTTTCAAAAAGTGCCAGGTGCTTATCTTTGCGTGATTCGGTGCATATGATACATTTGTTCGCAAAACTGAGATATAAGATGTGAAGGCTCCGCTTGACAGCTAGGAGGAGCGAAGTCATTCCACCTCTCCTACTCTATTTTCAAAAAGTGCCAGGTGCTTTTCTTCGCATGGATTCGGTGTACATGATACATTTGTCCACAAACTGGGATACCAGCTGCGAAGGTTCCGCTTGACAGCTGGCCTCGGAAAAATAACACTCTCGGGCTAACTGTGGAAGTTTATTACCCATTTGTGCATCAATGATGTCAAGGGCACTGAGTTGAGCGCTAGGTTGAATTAAATGCTCGTCAATTCGAGCCATATCTACCCTGTCCATCTTAGAGATTTCTGCCAAATCTCTCTCATTCTTTTCCTTCATGTCGAGGGAAATATGATCTACATTCATTTGCCTCAACGTCTCTGAGTCACCTCCACTCTCCATTCCTAACAGCTCACCATCTATAGCATTGAAGGCTTCTTCTAATGCATTTGTTACTTTTTGGGCCTGTTCCTTGCTTAAGGTAATATTATGTTCCCAATCCTTTAACAAAATATTACCCCTAGTTTGTTCAGCAATGGTGAGTACGGGAGAACCTGCTGAAAATCTGTTGTTGGTAGCTATCACCGCTTCTTGGAAAGCGACCCGAGCAGCCTCTGCGTTTCTTTCTTTGACAGTCAGATTTTCTGAAATACGATGCATTAGCATGCAGTCTTCTCGGATCACCCCCACTTTTTCTAACAGACTTTGTTGTACATAAGAGATCCTGCCCCTGATATCGATCGCTTGGGATTTAAAACCCTCGACGTCGATCATTTTGCTTTCAGCAACCTCTAACTGAGTCTGCAACCCTGTGATCATACTCCTCTGCTGACTTGCCTGTATCCGACCATCTCGGATTATTGAATTCGCTTGTTCCAACTTGGTTTTGAGGACATCAATTTCCCTTTTATCGGCCAATCGAGCCAGTTCTATTTCTCCACTTGCCTGACTCTTAGCGTTTTCTGTAGCCGAAGCTACTCGGGCTTCGAGAGTTTTGATCAAGCGATTTTTTCTTTTGAGCTGATTTTTCAAGGCCGCGACCGATAATTGATTCGCCGATGCATACACTCCTAGCGTTCCTGCTATCTCTGTGGCGAATTCATCAGTCCTCTTGTTTTTTCCATTTGTCATTACTTTAAATTTTTTAGCAGTTGATCCTTCCTCCTGGTTGAACTCCCTTTTCACAACTGCTTTTCTCTTTTTGTCGAAGAAGAACTCATTGGGAGGAAGTTCTTCTGCTCTGATGGGCCTGAGTTCTTCACCAAAAATCCATCCTTCTCCTATGTTTCCTTGCGTTGACTGCAAAGGGGTGACAGAAGTGATGGGTTCCCCAATTTGCTTCGCCGCCTTTCCTGGTGTGCCGAGTGAGTCCTGTTCCTTCGGAGGATCAAAGGTCTTCGTCTCAGTCTCTGGATTCTGAGTTTCTGGCGGGTTTGTGTTTCTTACTTCCACCTCTGGACTATGTTCCTTGGGTGGGTCGGTAGTTTCTTTTTCTGTTTTGGGATTCTTCTCCTGCTCGGGATTTTTCTCTTGCTCCCCTTCCTGACGTTTTTCGGGGTTAAAAGTTTGGCCCTCAGAACTTTCAGCTTCCTTCTCTTTATCCTTGGAAAGACCCAAACCTCCTAGCACAGCGGGAAGACATATTTTTCTATGCTCCTGAAACTTTAAAACAGAGGCCATGTCTTCGGGTGCTAAAGATCTGATTCGAACTAGCACTTCCTCATAGGACCTCGCCCCTCAGAAAATATCATTCGAGGGTGAACACTCATGCTTAAACTTCTTCAACCCACAATTTGACAGATGGGCGCTTACAATTTTCTGAGGATCATGCTTTTTGTACTAAATAGAGACCAAACTCAAGTATTCTAAAGTTGCAGCCTCAGCCTTAGCATGTCCAAAATCCAATAAGGAATAAGAATTTAGCCGAACGGGGAAAAACGACCATACCTTTTTCGATGATGCCTTGAGCTCTTTACTTACTCCGCCAATCACCGTTTGTCGGGCAATCTCGCGACAAGCCAACTTGTCGGGAATAAATAGTGGTAGCGCAAACGGGGGAACTGTAGCTTCGAACACTCTGAAATAAGAAAATTCCGCCTCTACGTACCAGTCCGCGATACCCTTCAAATTTGCAGCGATACTATCTGAGATGCGAGGTGACGAACGACCAAAAATGGCGATGTGCAGGGGCATCATTACCCAATTGAAAATCTCATAAATAAATTCATTTGCTTTATTTTCCCACAATTTGTCGTGGTATTCATGCACAGTTTTTTCTTGGGTTGGACTCCAAGCCCAATTCATCAAAGGGAAAGGTGTCATGGAGCATATCGTGTCCATGATATACGCAGACATGAAGAATGCGGATGGTCCCCCGACTGCTTTTTGCTCCCTGTACTCTGTAATCCTGTTGAACAAACTATCCGAGAGTATTTTCGCCCAATTAAATGAGCAACCTTCTGCTAACCGAAATATGAGAGGTACCCATGCAATGTAGAAATGCGAAGTATCCTCCCTTCCGAACAGTCGACATGTCATCATTGCCACATACATATATTGTGGCTCCAGCGAAGCAATTGAATACATGCCCTTGTCATTCACTCTAAACGTCGCGGAACACGAGACCCAATCCTTTATCAGACCTGGCATAGTTTTATCATATTCTGTGCACTCCTTTTTTTTGAATTCCTCCAGGAATTCAACATTATATGTGTATTTAGAAGTTGCTGGGAGCTTGTACATGTTTTGGATATGCTCTGGTCTGAAATTTCCTACCGTGGTCCGTTGGTCACTTATGATAGTTCTGGTGGGTAGGTCTACGTGATCCAATGCCCATCGGATCATGTCGTAGTATGGGAGCAATCGTGGTCTGGTTGCAACCAGGTGCATTCCCGACTGCACAACTATCTTGTACTTCGTGTTCAATTCGTCTTTTTCGTTATCATTGTCATCAGAGTCTGAGTAATTCACCAATTCAGATTGAAGAATATCTGAAACAAACGACCAGTTGGGTACTGAGCCGCCAGTCCGAGGTGAAGTATCAGAGATAGTGTCAGAACCTTGTGCTGCGATTTCGACCTTTGCTTTCACAGCTTTTCGTGGAGCCATGGCTGAAGCTTGATTTTTCTCTCTTCTATGATAGACCTATGTATACATGCAGAAATTAGTTTGCTCGAAGAAAGGTGAACTCTGTGCGCTTATGAGAAATGTTAAAATAGAATGAAACTCTCATATATTTGAAATAAATCTGTCAAATCGTAAATGGAAACAAATTTATTGCATAAATCCGATCTTATTTATTCGTGGATTTACCCTAATTATTCATAAATGTCATCAATTTTCGGCGGCTTGACAGGTAGTCGGGTTATGGAGAGCAAGTAGTTACCTCGTGGAGTGTGCAAACCTCGATATGTGGGACGTATCTTCGTTTAAATTAAAAAAAAAAATCAAATCTTAGCAACTTAAATCATTTTCTCGCTGTTCGTCGCATCGTGAATCTCCTTTTAACATTTTGACTCTTCAACTCGCGAGGCTGCGAGTGTCGATTTTAGCTTAATTAACAGTAACTGTGATTTCGTGCCTCGTTAATTATAATAATTAATTTATTCGCCATATCGCGACTCAGGAATTCGAAGACAGACTTTTGGGAGAATGATATGCAGAGTCGCGATATCGCGATGTGGCGATAATTAAGGCTCGAATTATGAAAAGGTAATCTTAAATTAGACGACTAATTAATCTTGCTATAATCATGTCACAACTTCGTGAATCGGGGTTTTGGACACCTTAACTTTATGAGAGAAAGTGCCGAGTGGCGATGTGCCGAGAACCAAATTTAACCATGGTTAGTTTTTTACCTTTAGTCTTTTGACCAAGGTTATCACAAAAGTTATCACGTTTTCAGCTCTCAGGGCTGTAAATACAAAAACTCAGGTTCGACGAATGCCGAGGCGCGAATTCCCGAAGATGCATACTCATGAGTTAAAAGTTTTACCTTAGTTAATGCTTTGCGCGAAAAAACAAAAAATGAATTCGTAGTTTCGCGTCTCAGGACTTATGAATTCAAAGATTGAAATATCCGGCTTGCGATATCCCAAGCTAAAACAAAAGAGCAAACATACTTGCGAAAAAATGGATTTTTTTTTTTGAAAGAGAAAAAGCGTTGCTATCCAGGCGACAAGATTTCAGAGTTTTAAGATTTCGGAAGGAAAAGAAAAACAACTTTAGATCTCAAGTATCAAAAATTGAAAATTGCGCGAGGTGAAAAATAAGGGCGGCTCCAACATGGACCATAGATCCGGATGATACCGGGCTTTTGGTTTTGAGGATTTTAAAGGGAAAGGAGGAACGCTTGCATCGTAATTTCCTGAATTGCGAAACCTCGAAAGCATTTAGAGGAACAATGCCAGGTCATAGGACCAGTTGTATGAAAAATGACCCAAGGGAGGAGCTAAGGATCTGTTAGACCCTTTCGGGTTTCGACATTTCGAAAGACAAAAAATAGGGGAACGCTTGCATCGCAATTCCCCGAATTGCGAAATCCATAAGCACCTTTTTGGTAAGGCTTGTGGTCATAGCCAACGATCACATGGGGGAGCATAAGGGAAGGGAGGGTCTGTGCTAGGCCCCATAGAATTTCAGGGATTTTGTCCCTCGAGAAAAAGGCTGAAAATCTTAGTTGCCGTAGTGGGTGTGTGACAGTCTTGCATCAACTGAAGTGAATGACAATTGTTCACATCATGTCCCATGGATTTGTAGAACTCACAAAATGGATCATGGTGAGTTTTCTAGTGTTTTTCTAGTGTCGGGAAACAATGTGGGATATGTTCCATTGTCTGCAAATCTTGCACCATTCATTTTGAGGCACAATCGGAAATGGATTCGATGCACATGTCTTGAGATAATTTCCCAATGTAGGACATTCATCCTCGCGTTGACCTTCTGATCTACACGTAGTACACCATGCGTGCTCGTGCACCACCTTCTCCTTTTCCATATCTTGCAACTGCATTATCAAGTTTGCAAGATAGGATTGCACTTGCACCAATCTTGCTGATGTCTCTCCGCCTCCTAGAGTAGCTTCTAGGCGTATAGCAATATCCATTGCCTCTGCCTGGGTATTCACCTTCTGTTGGGTGAGTGGAAGTCAGATATGGGGAAGTAGTCCTACAATGAACCGCTCCATGTGTTGAACATATTGGATCTAGAACGTCAACCTATCTAATAGTATCTTGAACCGTTGGTCGTAGTCCCACACAGTCTCTCCTGGTTGTTGCTTGATCTCCTTGATTTTTGTAATTCATTGAGATTATGACTTAAGATTTTGGATCTCCTTAAGCAGATCTCTCTTAATTTCTGTTAAGGACCTCGTCTGTCCCATTGGCATATTTTCCTTGTACTTCATGTACCACATTAGGGCTCTGTCCCTAAAAGTGGTCTCCAACTATGCAATCTTCGATTCTTTGTCTATGATCCTCTTCAGAGAGCAAATAGCTTCACACATGAACCAATTCTACTCTGCATCGTCCTTACCCATCCCATGAAACATGGGTAGCCTCAATGTTGTATCTTGATTCACCATTCTCAATCTAGGATTGTGTCCTCCTAACTTACTGCTCATTGTTGGGGATCTTGGTACTGATAATATCCCTTGAGATGTATTGTCGACTTCGTCCTCTTCTTCACTCGTATCCTCTCTTCTTTCTTATTCTATTCCTTCTTCTACTCCTATTGCTATGCTATCTGCTGTTCTTTCTTCTTTATTACAAATTGTGCGAGGGGGTGGTTCAAAGAGGGGGTACCTCCATATTCTCCCATCATTTCTTGTGAGGGAACCCATAGAGTTTCTTACATGCAGTTCATAAATACCATCTACTATCGCTAACTCTTCTTCCCCTCCTCGTGGGGGACCTTCACCATTCTCTCCTACTTCCATTCCTCTACTCTGCACCTCATCTTCCTCTGAGGTTGTGGCATATTGCAACAACCAAGGGGGTTAGGCTTCATTGTCTTTGACCCTACTACCATTACTTCTAGTATCTTCACTGGATACCCTACTCCTAACCCTGCGCCTCTTCGCCAACCTATCTTCACATGTGCTTCTCTCTGGCACATCAATCTCTCATGCACTTCCTCATGTTGCAATCTCCTTCCTCTTCATTATGACATTGACCCCTCATCTCGCATCCCTTGCTACCTTCTTTCCACTCCTTTTCTAAACTTTCCTCCTTGGATCAGCATATCTTTCGACTCTTTCTCTCCTCTGCTCCTCTAGGTCCATTCTTTCCCTCACCTCATCTTAACATCTTTTGTATCCTCTTAGCGAATCCATATCCTCTCTCTCTTCCCCCCCTTCTTTTCATCCCCCCCAATGCTAGGGGAGTCAACCATTCTATCTGGCTCCATGCACATCAATCCTTTCTCCATGAACAACATCTTGATCCACAACGAGATTTATTCTAGTATCCTTTTTTGAGGACCTTTAACAAACTTTCTCTTAGCCTTGCTAAAAGAATCGTTGTATTCTACAACAAAATCAATACTATATCCTTCCTTCACTCAGACAAGACATAAGTCAATTTGTCGAGCCCACTTGTTATCCAATTAGCCTATCAACTATAGTTTGGTTCCATACTAGTGGTTCTAGGGGCCTCAAAGCAGTTTTAGTAGTAGTCTACCTCTTCAAACGTTCATAAAACAAACATAGAAACTCAACAAAGAAAATATCATGCAAATCAATGTAGATATACCTCTCCTTCCAACATTCCATGTTGGTTATCAAACCCTGAGTTTCTTGTTGAGAAAAATCATCTTCCTTCACAATTAACCAGTCTTGTATTTTCTCCTGAGATGTATTCCACCTCATTCTCTCCCTTCATCATGCAATGAAAAACCTTTGGCTCCTGATAATGAAACTATTTTTTGGCTTGCTTGTGTGCATCCTTCCTAACACTAGGGGGTTGATGACATAGGTTTCATCTAGATTTGACCAACTAAACCCCAAGGCATCGACATATCACTCTTCAGTCTAGGATCGAATAAGGTCTCATGAGAGTGGTCATGAGAATCACATAGACCATCTGGTCTTGTGTTAGAGATGAAGGATTAAGGGATACACGGAAGCCACTCAGGCTGACATTCATACATTTCATCACATTTCCTTAACGTATTAACAACATACATCATTAACACATTCATCCATTTAATTAATAATTAACACAACCATTGACAGAGAGAATAACAACTTTCTTTTATTTCCATTCCAATAGTAGCATGCATACATCTAGAGTCTCATAATGCAATAAGAATTGTGTCTAGAGCTCTAATACATTCTACCAGTGACGCATTACAATGCACCATGTGCTCTCTTTCAGATTCTGCACATATTACTAGAATGACTCCATTACAGACTCTTTACAAAGCTGTTCCAACCACATACAAAACTATTACATAGACCCACAACATGACTCGTACAAAAACAACCCATACTGATTTCTCTTATGTTGTAGATCTTAGACTCTTTGAACTCTGTTCTATGTCTTTGGTGCTCCTTTTTCTTCTCTTCTTTGCTCTGGAGCTCTCTCACTTTCGCCTCTACTCCACTTTCTCTACTGATCACTAGTTCTGCATGGTTCTGCCACCCGCATGCATCCCACGTAGCCTCTTTGGAGTCGTGGCAGTCCTAATGAACTTTCCAACTCATCCCTTATCTCCCCCATGATCTCTCATGCTATCTAAGCTAATCATTCATGAATATTCCCAAAGATCTTCTTGATTTGGCATGCATGTGGTATCTTCTAATCTTTCGTGTGCAGTGTAGAACTTTTATCGGTGTGTGTGCCTTATTCCATCCATTGCATAGATGCTGATGTGCACACAAAACTGAAGTGCACACACTTGCGTGCACATGTAAACTTACCTCAAAAATTTGGGTGCCAACAAAATATATATTCTATAAATGCACATAAGGACAAACCCAAACTCTCTTTGATAAGTACTCATTAGGCTAGAAGAATCATTGGCAACACAAAGAAGTTTGTCTTTCTTTTTTGAGAGAAAGAAAGTAGTAAGGATAAGGCGTTAAGTTGGAGATGAAGGGATCCTTGGAAGGATGTAGGGGAAAGTAACACCAAAAACTGATTGAATCCCAAAAGGAAGTATTTAAATAGCCTTAGGGGCTTCCACCCAAGCGAGAGGTTGAGCATGAGATTTATTTGTTTCAGAAGTCACCATTGCTGAACATTGGTCTATATAGGAATTCCATCATTGAAGTAGATGAAGCGAAGAAGCATCTGCAACAATTGTTGTAGTAGGGATTCATCATACCTAGTACATTTCCATGTGTTTCACCCATTATCATGGTGCCAAAGAAGGATGGAAGCTAAAGAATGTGCATTGAATACCATTCCCTGAACAAAATCATCATCACGAATATATATCCTCTACCAATGGTTGATGACTTGTTGGATCAGTTGCAACAAGTAAAGTTCTTCACCAACATGGACCTCAAATCATATTACCATCAAGTGACAATCAAAGCATAAGATGTGTGGAAGAAAACATTCAAAACAAGAAAAGGTTTGTATATTGAGTGGTTAGTGATGCCTTTCAGTTTATGTAATTCACCTACAACTTTCATGAGATTGATGAATGATGTGATACATAATTTTGTTGACTCAATTTTATAGTATATTTGGATGACATACTAATATTTAGTAATACATGGAAATATAACCTCTCACATGCGACGTAGCTCTCATATGTGATGCAGGTAATAGAGACATTAATAAAGAATCAAATGATCACAAATTCCAAGAAATGTGATTGTGGAAAGAAATTCTTGATACATCTTGGACATGTGATTAGTAAAGGAGAGATGAGGGTGGATTTAGAAAATATTACACCATCACCCAATGGTCTATATATACCAATATAATAGATGTCAGGAGTTGCATGGACACATCACAATATCTGATAAAGTTCATTGAAAACTTCTCCATAGTATCAATATGATTACATGCAAAGACCACCAAAGGAAATAACTTTCATTGTAGTAATCCACAACAACGAGCATTTGAAGACCTGAAGAACAAGATCCATGATACTTTGGTCCTATCCATTCCCAATTTCAAGTGACCATTTGAGTTAGAGATAGATGCCGGTGGGTATGCATTATGTGCAGTGCTCATGCAAGGAAGAAGATTAGTGTGTTACCAGTAAGAGATGTTTCATGGAGCAATAATTGACTACCCCATGAATGATAATGATATATTTGCGATTGTGCAAGCGATGAACAAGTGGAAGCACTATCTCTTGGGAAAAGAGACCATCATACACACAGATCATCAACCCCTTTAGTACTTTCAAATCTAGAGCAAGATGCAACATGTGAGGCATTACAAGTGCTTGGGATTCTTGTAACAATTTCACCTATTGATTAAGTACAAGAAAGGATCCATGAACAAGCTAGAAAACATGCTCTCTTATCCATCACTGAAGAATATTCTAGTAGTTGGGGTGATAATGCATATTGTTCCAATCACTCATGATCTTATGAGTGAAGAATATGAGGGATATGAATATTTTAGAGGAGTATACAAGCAATTGAAGGAGAGACCCATCACTACCATGGAAGACAATGAATATCACCTCCAAGATGGTATGCCATACAAGTTGGATAAGATATGCATGCCACAAGACATAAGGATTTAGTTGATGAAAGAAGCCAACACTTGTAGACTTGATGGACATTTTTACACGATGAAGATAGTTGCAAATTTGCAGTGGTATGTGTATTGGACAAAGATGGAGTAGGTGGTGAAATTTGTTAAGAGGCTACGTTCTTTGCAACACTAGCAAGATAAGAAACTAAAATCTTGGGCTATAAATTCCACTACCAATACTAAGTAGGCCTTGGGATATTCCATGGACTTTGTCATAGGTTTGTCTATGTCTCATAGAGGCCATGACTACTTGTTTTTCATGGTAGACCACTTCAACAAGATGTGTGTGCTCATTCCATGTAACGAGACGATCTCTGGATGTGAGGAGACTGAATTGTTTTTTAGCGATGTTTGGGTACATTTTGGATTTCCAATCTCCATTATATCTAATCAAGATAGTAGGTTCTTCAACAGATTCTAGAAAACACTTTGGGAGAGAATGGATACCAAGCTGAGGTATTCCACTGCCATCCATCCCTAGACTAATGGAAAAACAAAGGTTTTCAACTAGACATTGGTATAGTTGTTGAGAGGTTATAACAATAAACATACAAAGACATGGGATGACCAACTGGTTTACATTCAACACTTCTACAATAAAGCACTCCACTCTTCCACCTATAGATATCCTTTCAAGACTTGTTTTGGTTACTTACCTCCTTCACCATTTGATACTGTGTATGGATAAAAGAAGGATGAATCTAGGCTACAAGGAGATGAAAAAAAAATCGAGTATATTCATGGAAAATATCATATAGATACATCTAAAGGTACAGGAGTATCCTGAGAAGAGACAATAATAGTATAAATCTAGAGATGACCAACATAGGTAGTATCATAAGTTCCATGTTGGAGACAAGGTGCGGCTTTACCTCCATAAGGAGTGATTGTAAGGAGAAATGAAGAATATCAATACCCTTAGATATGGACCATTTGGAATCATTGAGTAGGTGAATGAGAATGCATTGAAGTTGAGACTTCCTCCTTATATGTAGATTAGTTTAGTGGTGAATGTGGAGTTCTTGAAGTTGTTTGAACCTTCGATATTGGATGAAGAAAAGGACCATCAATTTCTCTCTATTATTGAAGACTTTTCATTGCATGCTCTAGAAGAATTGAAGGAAGATACAATTCTATAATGTAAGGAATAAGTGATTCACAGAGGATGACAAGAGATTTGGCATATTGGTATCAAAGGATAGACTCTAAGGAAGGAGAAATGGTATGAGAGGAACCATATTTCAAGTAAATTTCCTAATCTATCCTTGGAATATTTTGGGGATAAAAAATCCTCCTAATGTGGAAGCGTGATCCGAATTATATCCACACAAAAACAATTGGCTATTGGCATAGGGTCTAATATTATTGACATTGGTAAGGCTCGAGGCTACATATGAGGAAGGAGAGGAGATTGGGTTGTTGGAGTGAAGGGCCCCATGCCATCACGATCAATGTCTACTCCTACATTAATATGAAATCATTAGGTAGACATATGAAATATATAGTTGCAAGGAAAAGTATTTTTTTATTATAAATATCATGTATTAAAAAAAACATGAGACCTCTTCTCCAATGTAATAGGAGAAAATATAAGGGAGGAGAAATGAGCTTGGTAAGCTAAAGGGTAGGGACACTTGACCTTTAAACTATCCCCCAACTTGTACATCATACTATATACCATTTCCTCACAAATAAATATGGGTTCTTTGGCTGAGAGTGAAGGAAATGCTGCCCACATTTCCTTGTGGAGCTTGAAGATGAACTAGAGATCCTGCAGCTTGCTTATTCTGAATAATAAAGAGTTTGGTTGAAGCCAATTGAATACTCATTTTCCCATTTGGGTTTCTAGGGTAAATAATGTCTCCATGTGCATTGATTTATCTCTCCGTGTTGTTTATTTTGTTGTGTTAGCTTGAATTTGAGGTCTAATGAAGTTATTGCATGTGTTTTCAATAGTTTCTTTGAGGGTTTAATGGTTTCCATGAATATTTATGGTTGTTATATTAATTATTGAGTTGAGATTTGATTTATCTTTGTAGTGATGGAGTTTTCCTTCACATTTGTAGTATTTTGTGAGTAAATGGATATCCCAACACTTGATGGGTGTCTCTCTATTTTCTAGGAGATTTGAATGGAGGTTGGGATATTGATTGGAAGTTGGCATTCCAATTTTTTTTCTTGGCATCTAATGTAATGGCAATCTCCCTTGGCATGCAAAGAATCTTTTACAATATTGAAATAGTGAGCCATTCCTTGTGTCTGGAGATAAGTACTCTTTTCTTGTGTGCCTATTGATTGATATTTAAAATTTGTTGGAGATTAGTTGATCATAGGATAGATCGGGGTTGAGTTTGAATACATCTCATTAATAAGAGTAGGGTATGGTTATGTAATAAAGTTTATTTTACCATTCAAACACTACATAGCAGAATTGTTTGAGAGCAAGCAACCAGAGGTAGGAGGTAGTTTATGATGGCATATTGCATCTCAAGAACTACCATAGATAGAAATTTGTCTTTGGAATCCATTTTGGTGAGACAAACTAGCTACAAGCCTATCATTTATGGATCAGTAGGGCATGAAGGGGAGCTTCTCCCTACCCCTCACAATGCACTCTATAGAAAGAAGTTCTACCCCTAATTCTTTCTTTACTAAGTGATTTCATCTTGTATATAGGTTAGATAGGTTTTTACATCCCTTTTGTAATTTATCCATCTCATACATTGTCTTCTTGCACCTTCTATATGGACCCCTAATTTTGTTTCTATATAATTTATGTCAATGGTGCGAGTCATTATTTGTAGCTTGTTCCATTTTTACCCCGTCACATCCTCTCTTCCATTCTAGTGGCGTTTGCATTGGACCTTCCACCATTAACTAGGCCAAATATGATGCTATGATTGGTTTGTTAGTTGATGCCCTTGAACATCACATCCATCACCTTTGTGTTTGTCTCGATTCCCATCTTCTTGTCATGTAGTTGAACAATGTTTATCATGCGTGTCATCCTTTCCTTTTTAGAAAATATTTACGAGTTAAAATTTTGTTCTAGTCATTTGAATCAATTTCATTTAACTATGTCCCTAGAAGAAAAAATAATTTCATAGATAACATTGAAAATAAAATTCTAGACAAGCATTTAGCACATGCATATATAAGAATATAACTTTTTCATTCACATCTAATCTACCATGCATCATCATTTGTATTAAAAACACATACATTGGCAATCCACATTTACATTTCACATAGAAATTCAAACACTTCATCCATAGTGCATATGTGTGTGTGTGTGTATAATCCAAAACATAAAAACAATTTATCATAGAGTCCATCACTCTAAATCTAGGGCATGCTCATAACATGCTACATACAAAAAAGTAGGTGGCATAATGCCCATATATCAATAACTACCTGTTCCTCCAATCCCCATAGAATGGAGGGTCACATTCCAAGAGTATCATGTCCCCTCTTGATAAATCTCAGACAGACTGACCGACCATCACTACTCTCCTCAGAATAGGGTGCCACTTGGGTATGTTCTTGTGAAGTCTCCTACATAGGCATCGTCCAACTCATGCCATCCACACTCTGATACCACTCATAGCAACTTGTCTAGTCACTATCTCATGTCTTCAATAGCCTGATACCCTACTATATCAATATCAAATCTCTACCTTGGCCCCGATGACCTTGAATCATCTCACTCAACTCACCCACAATGGTGGGAATGTACAACCGGTCTCACCAATGCAATATCTATAAACACACACATTAGATATTTAGTACCATATATTGATAAACTATACTCTATGTAATCAAATCAAATGTAATCATACATACCATATGGGCCCTAGGCCCGTCTAGGTAGTAAGGGAAGCTTTGGGTGACCCTGGTAGTTCATTCCATCATAGGAATAATCCTTGACGTGGATTGTTGTTGTGTTGCCCACTACTAAACCCAACAATTAATTTTTTTTTTGATACCAGTTAACTCAAATCCATGCATGCTAAAAATTCCCATACCGCTAACAACATTCTAAAACAAGAATGCAACTAAAATTAACATCTGCACAACAACATTCGAATGTTCCTAACTCATAGTTTATGCACAACGAATAAATCCCATGATCTAATGCAATTTATTGATGATTTACATGCATTTAACAACATTATGAATGCATAAAATTATACCAATACACAACAACATATAATTTACTCAAGAACAAAACATATGCACAACAAGTAAAACTCATAAAAAATAATAGTGTAACAAAGATAAACACTTATCTTTTATCAACGATGTGTATCCGGTTGCAAAGGATGGATGTTTCTCCCAACCGTATATATATATATATTTTTTTTGACGAAAACAGATAGTGGTATTGATTATAGAAAAGGTGGTCTTGCCACTGGTTCGATTACAAAATGGGCCATGCTTCACCGAGCGCCTGCCTTCCTGGAGTGTCCTCCTGTTCCTAAAAGCACTAAACCAGAACCCTTAACTAAAGGTGCTAACAGAGATTTAAACGATTACAAATTTATTTACAGCGTTGGCTTCTATACAAAACGCCAATCTTGCTGAAGATGAGTTGGCCTCACTTTCCTACTGAGTGACTGGTTTAGTTTTTTGGGTCTTGCTTCCATTCATTGTTGAGCTGAGACATTTTTGCCTCCAGTTGGCCGATTCTTTCCTCGAATTCTTGCTTGGGATTCTTGAGTTCTTTGTGAAGCTTGCCTAGCTCTTCAGTAAAACCAATTTTGGTGATGGTGATGTCCTCTTCCAGCTTCTCAAGACGTCTGCCTGCTTCATCGTCCAGATTTTCGAGAAAGTCCAGTTGGAACTGTAATAGTTGCTTTAGATTTTCCAGTGCTGTGTCCATCGCCTTAAGTATTTCTTTAGTGCTTGGCTTGTTGCCCGAGATTGATGCCATTTCTTGATGTCTTCCCCTTCTTTTTGCACCCTGTTGCTTCATTGGAGAATTCTCAAGAGGTCTCTGCATTGGAATGGTTTCAGACTGAGGAGACGCCTCCGATTTATTCCCTTCTTCTTTCCCATTCATTATTTCCACCCGATTTGGTAAATCCATGAGGTATGGGCGAGTTTATTCTCTGTCTCCTCCATGTCTGAATTCCGCTGTCTCATGGTACCATGCCTTGTCCCCTCTGCCCAATAGCTTGTCCTGACATGACTTAATCTGAGCGATTTTCCCATCTTTCCTTGCTGCTTCTCCAACTTGCTTTTTTGAATGTGGAGGGCAGCTCTCATGGATCAAGGTAATTCCATGCTGAATAATGTTCCATTTACCTTCAAATTTCCTGGCGCCAAGAGGGTGCCTTTGTTAGCCTCAACGCCCACTCTTTATTTTAGCTCTCTTAACACATGGTATATCTTATAAGAACATAAGTTCCCAAGGAGGAGGATCTTGTCCAAGAGGTTGTTGAGTTTCGCGCTTTGGGTTTTAGAATGATGAATTAAGGCTTTGATTACCATTTTGGAGTCGCCTATTATAACTAGGTCCTAGATCTTGTGCCTTCTTGCTTGATTTAGCCCTTGCCAGAGTGCTAGGGCCTTTGCTCTGTTGTTGGTTTCGATTCCTAAACCTAGGGCATAGTTTATTGTTGTTGCTTCGGTGGGGATTTCTATTATCCCTCCTCCTCTTGCTAGGCCCGGGTTCCCTTTCGAGGCCCCATCAAAGGACAGGATATGAACATTTCTCTTTGTTTTCCAATTGTCAAAATCCCGTTTTCCTTTCCTAATTTCCCATTCCTCTTGATTTGGGGTGCTAGCCTTTATCCCATTATGACTTTGGATTTTAAAATGATCCAACCAGAGTTCCTCTGGTGCTTCTAGCATTTGGTTGTTTTTTGACTAGCATAAGTAAGGTGCACTTTCGCCAAAGAGTGTGTGAGTTTTGGTTACCACAAGGGCTGTGCTCCTTTTGCTGTCTCTGAAGATTCTGGTGTTTCTTTCCAACCATAGATTCCACAGGATGAACTTTGGGAGGACCTTCCACAGAGCATAGGCTTGGCTTCGTTTTTGAGTTTTGAATGGGTAATTGGAATCCTATTGTTGGAGAAGACTTTTGGTGTCCGTTGGGAGGTTGATGTCACTTTGTGTTCTTGTTGCCAGCTTCCAAACTTCTTTGGAGTAGTCACAGTTGAGAAGGAGGTGGTCTGTAGTTTCTTCAGCCTATAGACAAAGAGGACACCTATAAGGGCCTTCCCATCCTCGTCTTTTGAGGTTTTCCTCTGTTTAGAGGCTATTGTGGGCAAGGGTCCAGATGAACATATCAATTTTTGGGATGGACTTGGACTGCCAAATTGCTTTCCAGATGGTCGGGTTGGGCGGGACATTGGGAACATTTGTGATGAGGTGGTGGCCCTCTGTTGCAGTGTAGGGCTTGGAGTTCCCTCCCCAACCTCTTTTGTCCTTTCCTTTTTTTTTGAGGGGGGATTTCCCTTGAAGACAGAGATTTAGGGTGCTCCAATCCCTTTCTATTTCGGGGGGTCTGTTGAGCACTCCCCACCCTTGTCAAGTCTTGACTTGTCATTCCCCCAGATTGATATGTCAAAGAGAGAATTTATGTTTTGACTTTCCTTCCAGTCCTTGAGATGCAACAGATCCTGTCTCAGCCCTAGGGGAGGGTCTCCCATGATTGAATCTTGCCAGATTTTAATTTTATTTCCATTTCTTGGCACCCAGGTGAGCTGAGGATTGAAGTGGGGCATAGCCTTTTTGCAGAGGGAGAAGATAGGGGAACCCTTTGATTCCCTACATGGAAAATCCAAGCATCGTTCCCTAGGCCCCCTAAAGTATTTTTTCCAAAGTGCCAATTTGCTCCAAGTTGGTTTTCTGGTGACAATCGTCTAGAGCAACTTTGCCCCCAAGGCCAGGTTCTGAATTTGGGTTTTTTTGAAGTTAATGCCGCCTTCCAAGAGAGGTTTTGAGGTTTTTTCCCAATTTATCAGATGAATTTTCCTTCTTGTCTGTTTTCCTCCTTCCCAAAAGAAACGTCTTTGCAGAGCCTCGATTTTTTGAATTGTGGTGGTAGGGGCTAAAAGCAACGAGCTCTGATAGATGGGTACGCTGGCCAGAACTGCTTTAATCAGGACAACTTTCCCTGCTAGATTTAGCCAGTTCGCCCCCTAGGAGGAAATTTTATTTTTTAGATTGTCTATCAGATGGTTCCAGTGTGAGGCTCTTGGGGAAGATTTGAATATAGGGATTCCCAGGTATTTGAAGGCCTCCTAGTTGGTATTCCCTTCCATCCCCAGAACTCTTGTAATTCCCAACATTTCATTTGGCGTAATATTCCATCCATAAATTTTGCTTTTGGTCTAGCTTATTTCACTTCCTGAGACTGCAGCGTAAGCTTCCAACTCCTCTTTAAACTTCTTTGCTATTATAGGGCTTGCACCTCCCAACAACAGAGTATTGTCCACAAACTGTGCATGATTTATGTCTTTCACCCCTTGCGCGATTCTTAACCCCTGAAGGATGTTTTGATCTTGGGAATTTTCCAGTTGATAGCTTAGGACTGAAGCTTGGATTGCGTAGAGGAGGGGAGAAAGGGGGCACCCTTGCCTTAAGCCCCTGGAGGCTTGGAAGAACTTTGTTACTTTTCCATTCACCATGGGGGCTATCCATGGTGATCCAATACAAGCTTTTATCCATTTTACAAAGGACGGATCAAACCCAAACTTTCTCATTACTTCAAATAAAAAGCTGTGTCTAACTCTATCAAAGGCATTGGCGAGATCAAGTTTTATTATCATACCTTTTTCTTTTCTCCAGACGCTTGAGTGAAGGGCCTCTTGAACTAGGATGATGTTGTCTGCAATATGCCTGCCTTTGATGAAGCCTCCTTGGTTTTCTGGGATGATAAGAGGGAGGATTGTTTTGAGTCTATTGGCTATAATTTTGGTGAGGATTTTGTAGCTTGTGTTGCAGAGGGAGATTGGCCTAAAGCGTTTGAAAGTGACTGCTCCTTTCTCTTTCGGGATAAGCGCCAGGAAGACCGAGTTGGTGCTCTTTCCAATCTTGCTGCTCGTTTGCGATTTCCTGATCATCTTGGTGAGATCCAATTTTATTATTTCTCAGCACTGTTGATAGAATATGGCAGTGAAATCGTCTGGGCCTAGGGCCTTATCTGGGTTCATTTGGTCCAGAGCCTCCTTTATTTCTTGCTGCGATACTTCCTTAGTCAGCCTGATGTTGAAGTCCTCCTTGATGAGATCTGGAATAATGGATAAAGGGTACAACTGAGGGTCGATGACTGTCTCTTGTGGTTCTGAATAGAGTGCTTCAAAGGCTTCAAAGGCTACTTGTTTTATGCCTTCTGGATATGAGATTATGTTATTTTGAACCTGAATTTCTGTCACTACTTTATAGTGCTTCCTTGCCTCCGCCTGCTTGTGGAAGTAACTTGTATTTTTATCTCCTTCTTTCAGCCAAAGGCTTCTAGATTTTTTCCTCCAGTAGATTTCTTCCTCTCCGTAGGCTTTGTGCCATTGTCTTTGAAGGAGGTCCTCTTGTTGCAAGTCCTCTTGCATGATCTCTTTGTTTTCCATTTCCAGCTGATGGTTCTCGAGTTTCTTTTGGGATTCTTTGCGAGAGGTGATTGGGTTTGCTTGGCCCTTTGCCCAAGATTTTAGAGCTGTCTTTAGCCTTCTTAGTTTCTCTTCCTAGACATAAAAAGCCGAGCCCTTAACATTGCTGGTCCAGGTTTTGGATACAAGAGGATGAAAGTCTTTGTCTTGGATCCATGTCGGGTTGAATTTGAAAGGGATGGGTCCTTGGACTTGGTCGATTTTAATTTCTAAGCGGATGGGCTTGTGATATGATACACTATGGGGAAGAATCTATGAGGCGGCAGTGAGCCCCAGTAACAGGAAGGAGCTTTGGACGAGGAATCTATCTAGCCTGGAAGCAATGTGCCCAAGACCTATCCTTTTATTAGTCCACGTGTAGAGGCCTTTGGCAGGTTTGATGTCTACTAGATCCCAGGCTGAGATTAGATCTTCCACCCATTCTCTAGCTGGGTGTCTAACAATGGTTCCCCCTCTTTTTTCCTCCTGGGCCATGGTTACATTTAGATCCCCTAATAAAATGATATTGTCAAGATCATTTTGCTGTAAGAAGTCTTTTAGGGTTTCCCAGCAATGTTTTTTTTCCTCTATATGTTGGGGTACATAGATATTGAAGAGGCTTACCAGATATCTCGAGTCTTTGTGGAGGATTTTGGTGTGAATCCAGTGCATGAATGTGTCTAAGCTGATCAGATCTATTTTTGTGGTGTTCCACAGAGTGCAGAGCCCTCCTGAGGCACCTCTGGCATTTTCGGATATTCCTTGGCTGTTTCTCCATATGTTCAATGAAGCTTTGAGGGAGTCTTGCTGACTCATCTTGGTCTCCTGGAGGAGTAGGATGTCTGCTTTCACATCTTTGATAATATCCTTGAGTGCTTCCTCTTTCCTTTTGCTACCAAAACCCCTACAATTCCAGGAGGTTAGATTCATCTATTACCATGGGGGGAGGAATGGCCTCCTTGGGAGGCTTTGGCTTTCTTTCTAGTGTGCTGAACACTGATCAATTGCTTGATAGTTGGATGTGAACCTTTTAGGACATCTTTGTAGGTTTCCTTGTCTCTTTCTGCTTTTTTGGTTTTCCTGCCTCTTCCTATTTTCTTTGGGGTGGCCCAAGCTTTGCTTGCGCCTTCTGAGTCGCTGCCTGTCGAGATCTCCCCTTCCTCTATGCCTTGAATTGCTTCCATCCTTTGGGGGGATTTGTTTTTCTCCTCTTATTCTGTTATTAATTTATTTCCTCTGTCTTCAGGGGTATGGTTTCCTCTTGTTTCTTCCACTTGGGCATCTTTACTTGGTTCTGCATCCTCATCGCCAGTTTCCCTAGCCAAGGTACTGAAGCTGTTCTCCTTCTCTTTGCTTCCTGGGTTTTTGGCTTGTGTTGGGGCTGTCTTTTCGCTTATTGGTCCTTTTGTTTTTGTTTTCCCTTTTCGAGCCTGTTGCCAGCCTTCATCCCCTGCTTTCTCTATATTGAGGCTTTTTGGGCAGTTTCTTTGGAAATGGCCGTATTCATGACAACCTCTACATTTGAAAGGAAGCTATTCGTAATCAAGATTTTGGAAGTGTTACCAATCCCCAACTTTTAGTTTTATTGCTTCCGATAGACCTACCTCCAGATCAACTTCCACACATATCCTTGTGCAGGAGTACTGGTATTTTGGGTCCGCTCTGTCGATGTAACGTCCCAATCCATTTTCGATTGCTGAAGCGAGGAGGGATTCCAACAGTGTATTGGTAGGTTCAAGAGTCTAACCCAGACGGGGACGTCTTTGGGCACTTCTGAGGCAGGGTCAAATCTTGGGCTCCAGTGATTCAAATAAAGCCCTTGGGTGCCCATGAAGTACGGTCCATTTCTAAAGATTAAATCTCTGTTCTCCTGGGAGATGAATTCAAAGATAAAATACCCTCTCCCAACTGCATAGCACGTTACACTATTTGTGATCAGTGGCCTCCAGTTCCTTTGGATCCAGTTGTCCGTGGATCTGGTTGAGGGCCAGAGTCCCATGAATTGACCTACCAGGCCTCATTCTGAGAGGGAAAGTACGACCTTCATTGGGTGATCGGGGGTAAGATCGATCTTCGGGACAACGTCTATTCTCTTTACGAAGCTTGGGGGGTCTGAAGGTGGAAGCTTCTTACTGCAGGCTGCGACGAGCTTTCGAAAGGAGGTGGCCGGAGAGGGAGGGGGCGACAACTCCCCTCCTCTCTGAGCATCCATGGTGGCATCTAAGAATGAACCATAGTCTCAAATCTATGAGGTCGCACCAGATCTCTCCTCAAAGTTGAGCATATATTTAATGAAATATTGTTGCAGCTGAGGAGACCATTTTTTTTTAGAAAATGTTTTCAGTTTGGGGGGAACGTATATTTGTTACTCCAAATCTCAAAAACATATTACCCTCAAGTTGGGGATACAAATCCACAAGAAAGTGTGTCTCTCCACTCTCCACCCACAACCCAATTTTACCCACAACAACTGATTTTTCCTGCAACTATTCCAATCCACTAACTCTCTTCTCCTCAACCTGCACAACCCAAGGAGTGAGATCCCCCTTCACTACTCATAGTCCCTTAGGTCTTCCCACTTCTCTCTAAGGCTCCAACATAGTTTGAATATGAATATCTCTTGTTGGGAACTCCAGGGATGTCAATTGCAAGGATAAACTCACAACAACAAGCTCACTATTGTAGGGTAATTTATCTCTCTAAATATCACTCTACATGCCTAACAATCTACTTCTTCATGAATTTGCAACTCCAAAAATCTACCACAAATTCCCACTATGGATACCTTCAAGCTCCAACACTCTGCACTCCCTTGCTGTCCCAAAAAACTGCATGTAAAAACTATCATCTTTTTCCATACAAATTTCCTTCTCTTCCCATGCTTGTTTGACTCTCACTCTTCCCCAAAATGATTTACTTGACTCCCACACTTCCCTCATACTTTCTTGTACTCAACCCATCCTCTCAATAACTATGTGAAGTGAATTTTCACACCCACTCTTACATGTGTTTAATGATTGGCTTTGGGAACACTCAACCAACAAATAGTATGTTCATACACCAATAATAACTTTAGGAAGTGGGTTTTAATTAATAGACATGGGTGATTCCTGCTTGGACCCCCTCTTAGCCCCCCCCTTTTCTTGTGGAAAATTATCCCCCATTACTCCATCCATGTCCATATGCAATCGACGTTGCATTTTATTTTATTATTGTTCAATATACAATGTTTACATAATACATCCTCTATCCCGTGGCCATATATCATATTTACATTATACATCGGTAAAATATGGATTAAAAAAGGGGATGTTACATTCCCCTCCCCCTTCAAATTTCACCGTCGTTGGTGCACAACACCATATCGACATACATATACAAGTTTTACATCATAATACTCGATACTTTTGTAAGTTAACAACTCCTGCAACAATTCCAACCAACAATATCTCATTCCTCTCAACCTGCACAACCCAAAGAAGTGTACCCCCTTCTCTGCACTATAGTCCCTCATGCTGTACCACTTCCTTTCCAAGGCTCTAACACATATTGAACAAGAATCTCTGAGATGTGGCTCCAGGAATTCTAGCTACCAAAATGGAGCCTTGCACACATGTATACAAATGTACATTCAACTTTCTTCAAAATTTTCAAAAACTTGCAGGTACTCCTCTCGCATGGCCTCCTCATGCTCTCATGCACCGTCATCAGGACCATAGCAGGTCCATTGAACCTTTACCAGGCTGATGACTTTGTTCCCGAGCACTTTGAATTTCTGGTTCATGATGTGCATTGGTTCCACTTGAAAGTCCCCTTCGTGCTCCACCTAGATCATAGTCCAATCAATTATGTGGTTAGGATCATGCACATATTTCTTGAATAAATACACATGAAACACATTATGAATTCTCATGGATGCATACAATGCAAATATGTATGCAACTTGGCCCATCTTCTCTAAAACCTCAAACGACCCACAATATCTCGCTGCCAACTTTGGGAAACTTCCCAATCTTAGCGAGCTCCTCTTAGCCTTCAATTTTAAAAACACATGCTTGCCCAATTTGGATTCTCTCCATGTCCTAATTTTATTTGCATAACTCTTTTTCCTATCCCATGCAACCTTTAAATTATTCCCGATCTTTAACATCTGCTCTTCCATTTCCTTTAGTAATTCTAGCCCAATAACTGCTCTATCTGTAGGGCTGTCCCAACTTACTGGCATGTTGCATTTACTACCATATAAGGCTTCAAATGGGATCATATTCAACAATGCATGGTACCCATTATTATAAGAAAACTCAACTAGATGAAGGCAATCTTCCCACTTGGAAGGCTTGTCCATCACATACATTATTAACATATCTTCAATTATCTTATTAGTCCTCTTTGTTTTCCCATCTGACTTTGGGTGATATGCTATACTGAAATTCAAATTAGTCCCAAATCCCTTAAATAACCCCTTCCAAAAATTAGAAGTGAACTTGGGATCTTTGTTTGATACTATTTCCTTAGGCACACCATGTAGCCTAGCATTTTCCTTATATAAATTTTTGCAATATTGTTTGCCTTGTGAGTTGTTTTCACTAGTATAAAGTGTGCATCATTTGTAAGTTTGTCCACCATTACCATGATGGAATCATGCTGCCTTGTTGTTCTTGGAAAATTGGCAATAAAATCTATTGTAACTACCTCCCATTTTCATTCAGGAACGTCCAATGATTGTAATAATCCTGTTGGATGCTTGTGTTCAGTATTCACTTTCTGACATTCCATGCACCTGGCTATGTAATCAACCACATATTTCTTCATTCCCGACCAGAAATACTTGTTTCTCACTGCTGTAATTGTCTTTTGGTACCCTGGATGTCCAATGTAGGGTACATTGTGCATCTCTTTCAACACCATATTTCTCAATTTGTGAGTGTTAGGAACATAAACGTTGTCCCGAACAAGTAGATTCCATGTTCTTCCATCTTGTAATATTTATATTTCTGTTGTACATTATTTTGATTTAAGATTTCTTTAACTTGTGTATAATGTGGGTCTGTTGTTATAGCTTCTAGAATTCCATCTTTTAAATCTATCCCACACATACTAATGGATGCAACATGCATTTTATGCACCCTTCTGTTGAGTGCATCAACCAATTTATTCTCTTTTCCCTTGATGTGCTTGATGTCCAAGTTGTATTCACTGAGAAATTCCAACCATCTAGTATGTTTGGAATTCAACGTTGGCTACTCAAACAAGTGTTTCAAACCACTATGATCCGTCGTTAACTCAAATTTTCTGCCCATGAGATAATGCCTCCACATTTTTTAAGGCATGAACTATGGCTACAAACTCTAAGTGGTCAATATAATAATTTATTTCATGCTCCTTAAGGTTCCTTAAATCATAACATATGGCATGCCCATTTTGTGTAAGGAATCCACCAAGCCCTCCCTTGCATGCATCCATGCACACAACACATATTCATCTGGTTTTGCAACCTTTAGAACAGGTGCACTAGTTAATAATTCCTTCAAGTTTTGAAAACTCTCTTCACATTTGGTGGTCCATTCAAAATTTGTTCCCTTATTTTGTAGTGAAGTGATTGGATGTGTGATCTTGGAGAATACTTCAATGAATCTCCTATAATATCCAACTAATCCCAAAAAATATCTCACTTCTGAAACATTCTTTGGTTCCTACCAACTTTTAATTGATTCAATATTTTGAGATTCCACTGCTATTCCCTCCTCCGAGACGATGTGGCACACATAATGGATTTTCCTTTGATAGAAAGTGAACTTTATTAAATTAATATACAATTGGTTCTCTCTCAACACCTGTAGCACTATCCACAAATGTTGCTCATGCTCCTCCTCTATCTTGGAGTAGATAAGAATAAAAATCACGACAATAATGAGGAATTTGTCCAGGTAATCCCTAGACACTCCATTCATTAGACACATGAAGTAAGCTGGTGCATTTTTAAATAAAAAATCCACCACCACAAAATCATAATGGCTGTATCTTGTCCTAAATTATATCTTCCCGGTGTCTTCTTCCTTGATCCTTACCTGATGATATATTGACCTTAATTCAATCTTGGAAAATATCTCTGCACCTTTCAATTGATTAGAGTGGATCATGTAGAGTTGGATGATAATATGAGAAGCTTGCAAAAATAAGTGCAAATTTATAGAGAAGACAATGAAAGGATGACAAGAGCTCAAGAGGGGTTGTTACAAAGTCTAAATATGTTGCAATGACAAGTCAATAAATATTCCGGCACAAAACAAGCAACCAATGCAAGACAAGTAGAAGCATCCATATATCATGATAAGAGGGATGAACATGAGGGACCTAGGAGAAGAAGGTGTGTTAGTAGACACCATCATTCACAAGGGAAATGGACTAGAGGAGAACAAGAACATTCGAGGTTGGAGAATATCCCAAGTGTGTCCCCTATCTAAAGACAAGGGAGGAGGTATGGAGTATATGGTTTGGAAAGAAAGCCTAGGAATATTAAGCCTCCTACTTTTGATGGCGATCACAAGAAAGATGGAGATGAATATGCAGAAGCATGGTTGTTAGGAATGAAAAAATATTTGCTATTGCACAATTATTCATCAAATGTAGATGTCAGAATAGAAACCTAACATATTCAAGGAAAATAATCTATGTGGTTGGATCAACTCAAGCAAGTGAAGCACATTAATGAGAAGAGGATCTCATGGAGGGAGTTCAACAAGTATTTTAAGAAGAAATACTTGTCAGATAAATATTATGACAAGAATATGAAAGAGTTCTTTGAACTCAATCTTGAAAGCATGACAATGGATGAGTATGAGAGGCAGTTCCTTGAATTGCTAAGGTATGTTGGCTTCATAAAGGATGAGAATATTAAAATCCAAATATTTTTTAGTGGGCTACCTTCTTCTTATAGTGATAAAATCCAATTTGATGAGCCTAGAACCTTGGAAGAAGCTATAATAAAATCTAAGTATTTGTATGAGCAGAGTAAGGCAAGGCCATCTTTTCAAAGAGATTGGGATGAAAAAAAAGGCAAGATGGATCAAAGGAAGTAAGGATTCAAGTCACCTTTCTTCAGGAATAATTCACAGACATATAAGCAAGGGAAGCAAGCACAAAATGAATCCAATATGATAGATTTCGTGGGTAAAAGGACAAGACGATATCCCATAAAGTGTTGGGGATGTGAAGGAGACCACGTGTACAAGGATTGTCCTCACAAGGGAGATATGATCAAGACTATGAACAACATTCAAGAATCTGATACAGTGGATGACGTGGGCATAAGCATGCCAAGGATTTATGCATCCTTGGACAATAGACAAGTCGACTACCAATCCCACATGATTGAGGTAGAAGGTAATATTGATAATCATACCATAGCTATTTTAATTGATTATGGATCTATTCATATCTATATAGACCCAAAAATAGTTGAAATGTTTAAATTGAAGAGATCTACGCATGAACATTCTTGGTTGGTTCAACTAGCCATTGGAACCAAGAGAAAAATCAATGAACTTGTCAAGTATTGCCCAGTAAGCATGAATGGATTTGGCACTAAGGTAGATTTGATAATCATACCACTTGGGTGATATGATTTCTTGATTGGTATGGATTGGTTCGACAAGAATCATGTTGTATTAAATTTCTACAACAAAGCTTTCACATTCCTTGATGAAGAAGGAAATTCAAGGATGGTGCAAGGTATTCCAAGACTTATATCTATCAAAGACATTTAAACATTGCAGTTGAAAAGAAGTTTCAGAAAAGGGTTCCAAATATAGGCATTCTATATGGAAGAACCAACAAAATATAAGGATCCAAGTCTTAAAGACTATCCGATATTGAGGAAATATGAATATGTGTTTGGGGAGTTGTCAGGATTTCCACAAAAGAGAGATATTGACTTCTCTATCGACTTAATTCCTAGATTTTCCTTAGTATCTAAAACTCCTTACGTAATGAGTACACTAGAGTTAAATGATATATAGATGTAGCTAGAAGAATTTTTGAAGAAGGGGTACATACGTCCAAGTCTCTCACCTTACGCCTTTCAATTGATTGAGTGGATCCTATAGAGTTGGATGATACTATGAGAAACTTTCAAAAAGAAGTGTAAATTTATAGAGAAGACAATGAAAGGATGATGAGAAATCAAGAGGGGTTGTTACAGAGTCTAAATATGTTGCAATGACAAGTCAATAAATACTCTGTCACAAAATAAGCAGCCAGTGGAAGACAAATAGAAGCATTTAGATCTCATGATAAGAGGGATGACCATGAGGGATATAGGAGAAGAAGGTGTGTTATTAGACATCATCATTCACAAGGGAAATGGAATATAAGAGAACATGCACATTCAAGGTTGGAGAGTATCCCAAGTGTGTCCCCTATCCAAAGACAAGGGACGAGGTATGAAGTATATGTTTTGCAAGGAAAGCCTAGGAATGTTAAGCCTGGTCGAGAATGAAGAAATATATTTGTGCCTTTCAATTGATTGAGTGGATACTCTAGAGTTGGATGATACTATGAGAAGCTTGAAAAAGGAAGTGGAAATTTATAGAGAAGACAATGAAAAGATGATGAGAGCTCAAGACAGGTTGTTACAAAGTCTAAATATGTTGCAATGACAAGTCAATACATATTCTGGCACAAAACAAGCAGCCAGTGCAAGAAAAGTAAAAGAATCCATATCTCATGATAAGAGGGATGACCATGAGGGATCTAAGAGAAGAAGGTGTGTTAGTAGACATCACCATTCACAAGGGCAATGGACTAGAAGAGAACATGCAAATTCAAGGGCAATGGAATAGAAGTAGAAATACTTGTCAGATAATTATTATGACAAGAAGATGAAAGAGTTCTTTGAACTCAATCTTGAAAGCATGACAATGTATGAGTATGAGAGGTGGTTCCTTGAATTGTTGAGGTATGTTGGCTTCATAAAGGATGAGAAGATTAAAATCCAAACATTTTTTAGTGGGCTACCTTCTTCCTATAGTGATAAAATCCAGTTTGATGGGCCTAGAACCTTGGAAGAAGCTATAATAAAATCTAAGTATTTGTATGAGAAGAGTAAGGCAAGGCCATGTTTTCAAAGAGATTGGGGTGAAAAAAAAAAGACAAGATGGATCAAAGGAATTAAGAATACAAGTCACCTTTCTTCATGAATAATTAACAGATATATAGGCAAGGGAAGCGAGTACAAAATGAGTCCAATATGATAGATTCCGTGGGTAAAAGGACAAGACGACAACACATAAAGTGTTGGGGATGTGAAGGAGACCACGTGTACAAGGATTTTCCTCACAAGGGAGATAGGATCATGACTATGAATAACATTCAAGATAAACACTCATAAACAATTATAGTGTAACAAAGATAAACACTTATGTTTTATCAACAATGTGTATCCAGTTGCAAAGGATGGAAGTTTCTCCCAACCATATATTTTTTACTCCAAATATCAACAACATATTACCCTCGAGTTGGGTCTACAAATCCAAAAGAAAGGGTGTCTCTCCACTCTCCACCCACAACCCAATTTTACCCACACCAACTAATTTTTCTTACAGCTATTCCAATCCATTATCTCTCTTCTCCTCAACCCAAGGAATGCTATCCCCCTTCACTACTCATAGTCCCTTAGGACTTCCCACTTCCCTCTAAGGATCCAACATAGGTTGGATAGGATTATCTCTTGTTGGGAACTCCAGGGATGTCAACTGCAAGGATAAACTCGCAACAACAAGCTCACTACTGTAGGGTAATTTATCTCTCTAAATCTAAGTCTACAGGCCTAACAATCTACTTCTTCATGCATTTTCAGCTCCAAAAATCTACCACACATTCCCACTATGGACACCTTCAAGCTCCAACACTTTGCACTCCCTTGCTGTCCCAAAAAACTGCATGTAAAAACTATCATCTTTTTCCATATAAATTTCCTTCTCTTCCCATGCTTGCTTGACTCTCACTCTTTCCCAAAATGATTTACTTGACTCCCACACTTCCCTCATACTTTATTATACTCAACCCATGCTCTCAATAAATATGTGAAGTTATTTTTCAGACCCACCCTCTTACATGTGTTTAATGATTGGATTTGGGAACACTCAAACAACAAATAGTATGTTCATACACCAATAGTAATTTTAGGAAGTGGGTTTGAATTAATAGACATGGGTGACTCCTGCTTGTACCCTCTCTTAGACCTGCCCCCCCCACCCCCTTTTCTTGTGGAAAATTATCCCCCATTACTCCATCCATGTCCATATGAAACCGACGTTACATTTTATTTTATTATTTTTTGATATACAATGTTTACATAATACATCCTCTATCCCGTGGCCATATATCATATTTACATTATACATCGGTAAAATATGGATTAAAAACGGGGATGCTACATTCCCCTCCCCCTTCAAATTTCATCGTCCTTGGTGCACAACACCATATTGACATACATATACAAGTTTTACATCATAATACTCGATACTTTTGTAAGTTAACAACTCTCGCAACAATTCCAACCAACAATATCTCATTCCCCTCAACCTGCACAACCCAAAGAAGTATACCCCCTTCTCTGCACTATAGTCCCTCATGCTATATCACTTCCTTTCCAAGGCTCTAACACATATTGAACAAAAATATCTGATATGTGGCTCTAGGAATTCTAGCTACCAAAATGGAGCCTTGTACACATGTATACAAATGTACATTCAACTTTCTTTAAAATTTTCAAAAACTTGCAGGTACTCCCCCCACATGGCCTCCTCATGCTCCCATGTAGCATCGTTAGGACCATAGCAGGTCCATTGATCTGGAATGGAGTTCCAACTTATGTTCATGACCCTAGACCTCTTGTTTTCCTTTCATATGTTGCACGCATGATTTCCTCAATCTGCTCCACAACCTGAAGATCCTCTACCTCTTCTTCATCGCTCGCTAATCCTTCTCTGCCAGCTATGGCCGTATTTTTGTTATTCATCTTATACTGGTAAGGTCTACCGCTGTGTGTCGTTCCAGATTTTTTCATCAAATATTTTGTTTGGTCCTCGTCCATCATGATTGAGTCCATGGCCTCCTTCTACTTCCCCTTATCCAGATCCCTTTCCATATCTAAGACTCCTGTCAATTCTTCCCCCCTTCTCCCATGCACAGAGGGAAGTTTAGCTATTTGATTCCATGGTCATCACGCCTTTTTCATGTAATAAAATATTCATGGAAGTAGATAGTGATATTATGTACCTACCTATGGGTCCCTTCAAAAAATCCTGTTCTGCAACAGTGTACGACTTTGCAGTATCAATTGCAAATTTAGTGGAAACCCTGTAATAATACTGTCTAACCAAAAATCTACTGCACGCGTGAATTTATTATTGACTTGTTGCAACTGTGCGATCTCCACAGGATGCCACTCTAGCTATCTTATCTAATTCATAGGGTGGTTTTCCTTCAACCTCAATAACCACTCCTGTAACAAATGTGGAAATTCGTAGAAAAATACTTATTGCAATTTGCTAAATAAATATCGATCAAGATATTTTCACAATGTATATTTAGGGTTTCTATTTTCCTTGTGCACAAACTAGAGTTCCTTTGTCCTTAACCATCTTTCAATCTCCACCTTTGTTGGATTCCATGGCCTGTACATTCCCTTCTACTTGTTCAGTCTCTGCACCATTCTTCAACAGATCCCTTCCAATATATCTTTCATAGTTCCAACTGACAACATAACCATTTTTTGGACACTTGGGATGACCCAAGATCTGATCGCAAAGGTTTCCAACAAAACCCTCAAACTATTGGCCCTCCTGGTAAAACATAAGGAAACACCACACACAAAGTGCACAACACAGTCTCACCCAAGATAATTTATGGGGGATTGCAAGACTCAAATGTTTTCAATCAGGGAAGGGATTGGGAATGTGATCTGTGTATTTTTCTTATGCATCATATTGGTTACTCATTCATCTAGATCTATTATTAATTAATCAAGGAAACTATGCATGCATGTTGTCATAATCTAAGCTAAACATCCATTCTTTAACTGATAAATAGCATAAAAAATAAATTAACCATCCACACACATTAACACAACAGGGTTACCTTGGTTCACCCCCCTTGGGGCAGCGTCCACAAAGATTTGGACCTTTTTCTCTTTTATTCATCATTCTTCAAAATCAACATTGCACGCATTACATTCTCCATGATTACAATAAAAACTATGATAAGTTCAATCCATGAGGCAGACTAGACCACACCAAGATCTACAACCTGTGACCTAACCCTCAAAAACCCGCTCGCTATCTTATTCAGACCAACCTCTACTAGACCTCCTAGGCATTTATTTATACTATTCTATTGGCTCATATCCATTACATTCATATAAAAAACCCTAACCCTAACATGAATAGGTCTATCTGCATGTGCGTCGTGCTGCTTTTCCTCGGTCCTTGGCATGTTTCTTTTCCTCCATATATGACGCACGCTCCAAAATTGGCTTTTCTCCCCAAAATAGGCCCGCTCCAACATCTTTAAAAACCATTAATTCACATTTTAAATAAAATTTGAGTAGAATTATCCAGTGACCCTCATTGGCATTCTTGTATCCTTCATCACTATGAACACACCTAAAATTTCATCCGATTTCAAGTTGAAACACTCATGTTATGGCCAAAACAAGTTTTTAATGCCTCTACAATCTGTGCTATAATATGTTCGTTCAATGAATCTACTCTCTCTGTATGATCCTGTTCCATCCTTGTCTTTTCTACCCCCATTTCTGCAATTATTTGTGCTGCTTGCTCCTGAAGTGACTCCAATTGAGCCTGCCTTGCATGCTTATTTTTCTGTGCAATCTTTAGTTCCATCTGTAGGTTCTTCATATCCTACGTGCTTTTCAACCTTTTGGTGATGCTCTTTTCCTTCTATCACTGCTTCAACTCCTTCATTGCAACATTGAATTTTTTTTCTTGTTGATCCAACTGTTGGATCTTCTTGTCTTCCTCAAGACTAGTCCATATTTGCGCAGCCTTGTCAAAATTTCTGTGACTCCCTTGGCTTCTATTGCAATCATCCTTGTTTGTAGTGCTACTTACTGTTCTCTCTTGGATGTGACTTACAGATGGCTTGTAGGTGTAAGTTTTTCCTTTAGCTCCTCTATCTTCTGCCTGCACCCCTCGATCGTCTGCACAATGATATGTATCTGTTCTTTTGCACTTCTCTCTGTTGCCTGCACACTGTCCAGAATCATTTTGAAGACCTCCTGTAGTTTATTTTCGAGGTTATCCATGCACTGCTTCTCTTCCCATGTCTTCATATTGACTTTCTCTATTACCAGCGGTAGCACTTCCTTACCATCTTTGGTGACATCCAGTTCTGTCGCATCAGCCTTAGCCCGTGACTATACCTGCTATGTGACACCGAATTGAAACCTATACAGTGATTTTGTTGGTATTTTTCCTAAAACCAAATCCACTTGTTCCAAGTCTTTCAGTGACTTCTATGCTATTTCCTCCTCTATCTGCATCATGTCTTGTATAATGCTGAAATTCAGACTAGCCTTCACTATGATTTGTATTGTTTCTTCATCACCATGTACGGTTTTGTCCTCTTCTTCTGTCACTCACTGCATTGAGCCCTTTATTTTATCCTGTGTCTGCGCTGCTTATAACCATTCGAGGACCTGTTTAACCCCTGTCAATTCCTTCATGATTCTTTCCCTTTATTTCTCAGCCTCCTCATATTCCTCAACCACGCGGTCTTGAACTTTCTCTGCTACCAAGTTTGCATCATCCTTGGTAATTGTGTATTCCGGGATGTCCTTATGTGCCTTGGATTTCTTGCGCCCCCCCTATTTGTATGATCGACCTTTTGGGTGCCTTGCATATGTTGGGACTGACATCTTTGGAGTTTTTTGTGTTGCTTTCCCCCCCCCCCCCTTCCTCTTCTTCCTGTGTGGAGACATTGTCCTTCCCCGCTTCCCATTCTTATTTGGTGCACTATCCTTCTTCTGTTGCGCTGGCTTAGGACCTGGCTTCTTCTACTGTGATGGTTTCTTTGCTGCTACACTTCCTCCTACAGATGCTCACGATGAGCCTGCTTCAGTTTCCTTGCCCTTGGGAATGTCTTTGGTTATAACTGGGATTTTCCAGTCATCCACCCAATCCTCGATTTCCCAATCTACTTCTTTTGCGTTGATGCAGTGTCGAAGTTGCAACCACTCTCCGTCTAGATCTCTGCGCACCTAGATCCACATGTTGTATCTCGTGGCCTTGAACTTGGCTATCCTATGGTACTGCATAACCACCTCCAGAGTTATCCTCCAACTACTAACTATCTTGTCATTCATGTTATTTAGGTACCTTGCAAAGGTACTAGCATTGCCGATTCTCTGTTTAGGGTCTGAAGTGCTCCCTAAGGATTTATATTGCGCTGTGAAACATTGTCCCACTGTGTCACATACGTGCGAATAGGTAGGCTCCCTCCATCCTATCAATGCTATCAAAATGATCAAGAACGAGTAGTGGAATTTGGTCCCCAAGTCATGCACATCTTTGCAGTCGTCTAGGAACAGATTCAACAAATAAGGATCCCAACTTAGCATGGTTCCTTTGGTGCACTACGCTGCGACTGATACGACTCCTGCGAGGACCTCCTCCTTGCAACATTTCTAAAAGAGTTTGCATGCCATTATTTTTGTTATAATCCTCATGGCTGTGTCATTGATCCTCTTCATGATTATGCCTCATGACCCACTTTCTTTCCCGCAGGTGTTTTTCATTTCCTCCACGAGCGCCTTCTCTTTAGTTTTGTCGTGCATGTACTATGCAGGCTTCATGCCATTTTATGGAAGTCCTGTGATAAAGTAAATTAATTCTACATCGATGGAAACTGACCTGTCCATCCATAAGAATCCTCCATTGAGAACTATGAGTAAATTTTTGATGCAGTTGTTGACATCTTTCTCCCTACCGAAGTGGGGAATCTCGAGAAAATTGATTATCCCTATGCTGACCAGTCCTGTTGTCAATTGCTTCGGCTGCAACACTGAATCTCTTAGTGGTCGTGTGTCGAGGCTTTCCATGTACACATGTTTCACAAATTCTAGGAATTTTTCCATGTCAGACACATCATGGTTTGCATATATCAGTTTGTCGATACAACCCAACAATCCTGGAGTGACCTGCACCTCGTCGAGAATGGACGATAATACTATAGATGCCTCGGGATTCTTGTGCGAGGATATCATAATGGGATGTTTCACTTTCTACTGGCATGTTGGATGGCCCAGAATCTAGTTCTCCTTCTTCCTCACCTGAATCTGGTTATTTAGTTATATATTCAATTTTCACTTCTTCTAGCTGTGTGGACCCTACCATTGGTTGTGACCCTGGCTTGTCATATACTGTTCGCTTGCTATCTGCGCCATTGTTTTGGTGGGATACTTCAACCCTGGGTTGTTGTTGAGATATTTATGAAACATAATAATTTTGTTCCGTCGCATTGATTTGTGGATCAATGTCTATTCTTACTATCTCAGGAGCTTTCCCCTCCTCCTTTACAAGTGTGGTACTTACTGGTTCATCCTGTGGTGAAGGAATAAAGTCAACATTGACGATTCCCTCCGGCTGTGTATGCACCTGTTCTTCCCTTGTGGGTTCCTGCGACGACCTGGTGTGTCTTCGGGTTTTTCTTGCCTCTTGGCTTGGTACACCGACCTTTGGTGGTGCCATCCTGCATAAATATTCCTCCTGCGAATGTATTTAGAATCACCTATTTGCTGCTCATCTTCGTGATCCTTAGCTCTGCGTATGCTCAAATTCAAAATGAGGGATGTTTGGACCACTTTTCGATTATATAAGGGGTGTCATAAATGCCATAAATATTCTCGAAGACACTTCCTTTTGTGTCATAAATTTTTTAAAGCTTCTTCGACACACTTCATTAAATTTCATAAATGCTCGATTTGTGCCTTCTTTTTCTGATGACTAGTTTTTTTCATTTCCGACCGTTGGCCCCTTTTCCAGTGTGCTACAAATGTCTGTGGTGATTCTTCCTTGGCACACCGTGTTTTATTCTTGTCAGTTATATCCCATGCGCAATAAATTTACTTCTTGTCGCATTGGTTTCGTTGTCTGCTGCGTGCTACTTTTTTAAGTTTTCTGCCATTCAACCAACTTCCTCCTCGTTTTGTATTTTTCTTCTTTTTCTATTTTTTATGTATTTTTTTTAATTTTTCTTTCCCAACTTTTACTATAGTACACTATACACAAATATTCCTTATTGCGCTGCAACTACTGAGTGTTAGTGGGTCGACTGTCCCTATACAGTTTTAGCCGACTAACATTCACCAGACCCTAAATTTCTTTTCCTGTCAAGTCCTTTAGCTGCACATATCCTCCATTTGTGAGATACTTCACTTCATATGGCCCTAGCCAATGCATTCTGAGCTTACCTAGATGTTGCAAATATTTTTAGTCATAGAGGAGAACTAAATCTCCCTCCTTAAAACTCTTCTTCTTTGTGTCTATCATGTCAGGATTTTTCCCTTGCTTTCTGCACCTCTTGGTGGGATCCTGTCAGAATTCTGTCTTCTTCAAGTTCCATAATTTGACTTAACCTTTCTTGTACTGCACCTCTTTCTGTCATATTTGTGATTGCTGCAATGTGCAAACTGGGTACCAAACATTCTAATGGCACCATTGCTTCTTGTCGATACACCAATATGAATGGTGTTTGTCTTATCAACTTCTTTCATGTAGTCCTATATGCCCATAATATCGCTGGTATTTTAAAATCCCAATCATCTATTTTAACATTACAAATATTTGTCAAGGCATTCTCCAAAATCTTGTTGAAAGCTTTGACTGTCCCATTGGCCTGAGGATGATACAATGTTCTCTTTCGGTGATAGAATTCAAATTCCTCAGTCATAGCATGGATGGTACTATTAATAAAATGTGTGCCTTGGTTTCTCATCAAAATCCTAGGATATACGAATCTTGTAATCACTTGCTCAAATAAGAAGTGTGCTGCTGTCTTTGCGTTGTAATCCTTGACTGGTGCTACTTCTTCCCATTTGTTTAAATAATCTATCGTAGTAATGATGTATCTCACTCCTGACCTTCTTGCTGGTGGAGTAATAGGTCCTAAAAAATATATTTCCTAGTTGTCAAATACCTGAAGAGTTACTTGGAGTCTTAGGGGAATCTCATCCCTCCTGTTGGGTTTGCCAACTCTTTGATAGGCATCATAATTTTGACAATATTCTTTTTCATCCTTATGAACTATTGGCCACCATAAAACTCCACACAATACCTTCTGCACGATATCCTTTCCTGCATAGTATCCTCCAACTATACCCTCATGAGATTTTGCTAGAACAATGGGTCGTTCATGCTCCACCGCACACCTCAAAATTCTGTCTGCTCCCAACTTGTATAAGTGACCTGCAATCAATTGATAGTCTGCATCTCTAACTACTAGGTTTTTCTTCTATGCAATACTAAACTCTGGCACAACTCCCGTGCTCAAGAATTCAATGATATCAACAAAGTACTCATCGACTATCTGTACTGAAAATAACTACGCATCAGGGAAGTTATCTTCTAAGTTAGTAGGTTCTTCTCCATTGGTTATCCTTAATAAGTGATCTGGTCCTGCATTCAGTTTCCCTGGTTTAACTATTACTTCAAAATCAAACTCTTGAAACAATAATAGCCATCTATAGATCCTCCCCTCGAACACTGGTTTGTTGACTAGATATTTGAGGGTAGAATGATTTGTGAACATTTTAAAGTACTTTCCCAATAAGTAGTGTCTGAATTTCTGCAATGCATACACCATGGCTAGACCTTCCCTTTATACTGTGTTTTAATTATGCTATGATTCGGATAACTTCCCACTTGCAAAGGATATAGGATGATCTAGGTCACCTACTCCCGGCTGTGCCAAAATTGCTCCAATTGCTACTGATGATGTATCTAAATTCACATCAAATGATTTTTCCCAATCTAGAAACACTAAAATAGGCATTTTCACCATCTTTTCCTTCAAAGTATCCAATCCCTACTGACAATCCTCATTCCACTAAAATTTGTTGTCCTCCTTTAACAACTTTTCCATCAATGTGGTAATATGTGCATAGCCCTTGATAAACTTCCTGTAGTACCCTGTATGTCTGAGTGTGGCTCTTAATTGGCGCACTGACTTAGGTGGTGGTAAGTTCACAATTAACAATCTTAGCAGAGTCAACTAATAAAACCTTTTGCATACCACATGTCCTAAAAATATCTCAAAAGGTGCTCTAAAAATAGATTTCTTTATGTTCAATGAGATCTGACATTACCTACACCTATCCAACATTAGTCTCAATACTTCTACATGATCTCTCAAAAGACTAAAAACAATCCAGTCATCCAAATATATTTCTATGAACTTATGTATGAAATCCTTAAAAGCAGCTACTGCCACCCTTGAAAAGATAGCTAGTGCATTCTTCAGTCCAAAGGGAATAATTGTATACTGATAGGATCCCCATTTTGTAACAAATGTAGTCGTATGCATATCCTCTGAAGCTATTTTAATATGATGATAACCTGAGAACCCTTCCCGGCCTCCCACATTCTCTAAAACCTCATGTGTAAAAGGGGTAGGTAAAGGATCATGTAAGAAATCATCGTTCAATTTCCTTAGATCTACACAAATTATTATTCCCCTTTGTTTCTTTTCTTGGACCACCATGGGACTGATCCATTTAGATTCTTCCACTGGCTCTATGATACCAACTTCTATCATTCTATCAAGTTCTGCTTTTACTTTTTGCTTATAAATTGGATTCATCTTGTAAGGTCTTTGTGTAACAAGTCTAGCATATGGTTTTAGGGGTATCTTCATATCTCCTATCTCACTTGCTAATCCTTTCATTTCTGTAAAGGTTGTCGAAAGAAGGTCACTGTATTCACGCAATAATTCTTTTATCCTTTCTAGTGTCTGCTCATCCCAGTAGTCTCCAATGATTTCCATTTTGGGGTTTTCTTCTGTTCCATTGTTGACTTTATTGACCTTGTGGGCCCTTGGTTCTAGAAGTATGCGAAGATCAAGGAAGAAAAGGCAGAATACGAACTGTGTGGAAGACACAATGACTGTTACTGGGTCAAAGTGAGCAAAAAAATAGAAAAGACGGAGCAAAGTCAAAGGAATCAAGCTGTTGAATGAGGAGATTGAGGATGATAGATAAGAAAGAAAGAAGGATCGTGGACAAGTTAGAAAGTGGAAAAAGACACCATTGGATTCTTTGGATCACCGCGCGAGAAGGAAGGAAAGACAGGCTGACAAAGCCCTGAAAAAGTGGGTCAAGTTGACCTAGGGTTTTGGTATCTAGGGTTTTGACACCTAGGTTTTTGCGTAAGGATGTCGATGAGCTATTGTAATGTATAAATAAGAACCTAGATGAGGGAAGAGGGCTCATTATAGTTTTTGTGATTGGCATGAGTGAGTAAGGTTGTGTGAGAGAGAAATAAGTGTTGAGTATGAGAGCCTTCTGTATTGTAAGATCTTCAGCTGGGTGCAAAGATCAACCTTGCAACTGGGTGCATAGGGAGGGGAGATATAGAGAGGAGAAGAAAGAAGATCTGTTATCTAAGAGCGTAAACAAGAACTGTATGCTTCGTCTTAATACATTATAAATCAAAGTTCTGTGGACGTAGCCCTAGAGAGAGGGTGAACCACATATATCTTGTGTCATATGTGTGATTGATTCTTTGTTCTTTGTCATCTGATATACTGTTATTACATTACTGTGTTAGATATAATAGATATATCTTGTGCAATTGGTTGTAGGAAGTTAAAGAATACTATATTTTTGTGTGTCGATCACTTTGAATCCACTTCACATTCCTTCTGGTTGTAGACATCTTTGTCCTGCAACCCCCTCATAGTTGCTTCGGGTGAGACTGCATTTGCCTCACAGGTGTTGTCGAAAGGGCCAGTAGCTAGGGCTTGTTGGTGCACTCTTGGAGCTGAACCCTGGGTCTACCCCTGTGCCAAAAAATGGTTCCGTTGCCGGGACATGAATATTTTTGAGGGAATGTCAAGGTGGTTTCCATCAAGGAGAGAGACTCAAAAGTGGATAGATGATCAAGAAAAGGACTTCGCTGAAGCCCAGAACAAGAACCCTAATCTTAGTACGGAGGATTGGTTGGAGAAATATATCTTTACTGATATTAACAAGATTTTGTATGGAGGGATCCATCAGGAGCTATATGAGTGGTTAGCTAGGTTAGCAGATACCCAGTTTGAGATCAAATCTAGACCTCCTATGGTTTGGACGTCGGAGATGATCAAGAAGGTTAAGAGAGTTGATAACACTGTATCATGATTAGTAGATCACTGGTTTGATAACATCATTGGAGGCTATATCACCGAGTTCACTGTTGACAGAGTAGAGCCATATAGCCAAGCTAAGAGATACTTCTTCAAGGGACCCAGAGGAATTTTTTTACACTTTATAAAGTTGAGAATCAAGATGCTATTGCAGGAGAAGAACATCTTGAAGAGACAGTATATTGGTCATATTTGAAAAAACTAATGTTCAAAAATTCAGACAGCGACAACGACACAGAGGTTGGACATACACGCAGTGGGAGAGCATTCAGAGAAGTTCATCTTGTGAACCTGTTCAAGAAGAACTACGGGGATGAGGGTTTCTACAGTGGAGAAGAGGCAGATATGATGGATGAAGAGCATTCATAACCCGTTGGAACAAAGGAAGGAAAAGCTGACGAACCTCACCGAGAAGAGCCAGAAACTTCAGGAACTACATAGACTGCTGAAGTAAGTACTATTATCCCTCCTGTTGATTAAGTAACATTAAGAAATTAGAGTAATCCTAGCCACCAGAGTGTTCAACGCACTGTTACTAGTAGTCCACCACGCACTCAGTTAGGAACCCTAGGAAGATATATGGAAGATGAGATGAGGCTCCCTATTTTTAGGGGATATGGGTCTGAAGACCCTGATCATCACTAGGTCCTATGTGAAGCTGTATGGAATATTAAAAATGTCATCGATGAAGCTGTCAAAATAACCTAGTTTAGTACTACCCTAAGGGATTGCGCACTGAGATTGTACATGAAGCTTGTCCAAGGAATTTCACAGCCTAAGACACTGAATCAGATCAATAAGGCATTGATTGCAGAGTTCAAGAAACCCAAATCAGAATCACAATGTATTACAGAGCTGAAAGAGACCAAACAGAAGGTAGTCGAACCTGTTTGGGAATTCGATCAGAGATTCAAGACCTTAACATGCCAATTAACTTTTTAGATCCCAGATGAACATAACAAAGAATGGTTCGTTGCTGCCCTCTTACCACACATCATAGTTCCTCTGATGAAAAAGAAGATTGCTTCGTAGTCCGAGGCACTGGATATCGCCATGAAGCTAGAGTCAACCCCTATGGGAGAATCCAGCTCAGGTATGAGTCAAATATTGAGTCATCTAACTAGTTTGTCTCTGTAGGTCGAGGATATGAAGAAAGACAAGGGAAAAGATAAAAGAGAAGACATCTGGTGTGTCAGATGCAGATCAGAAGGCCACGACAAGGAACACTGTTCCCTTTTCAATGAATACTTGGCCTCTGGAGCCCTGAGCTCTTTGAAGCAAGTCACTTTACCCTGGTGCAAGGTATGCAAAATAGACATCACCCTGGTGAGTGCTATTACATGCAAACATATGTTCATACACCCACAAATTTGTATTGCACGTTCTGTAAGTCCATGGGGCATGATGATAGGGATTGTAGGGCTTACAATCTCATGCATGAAAGGTCAAGAGAGATATACAAAATTGAAGGTGAAGTACAACAAGAAGGAAACACTACGGAATATAACTCCCCAGGGAGATAAAACTTCAGTCCTTATGGTGGATTCAAAGGAAGAGGACTAGGAGGAGGTATGGGTCGAGGCCGAGGATAGATCATCTGTTACAACTGCACACAACCAAGACACTTAGAAAGGGACTTCTAGAACCCTTGCACTACTTGCAACTACTACATCTCCTTCGAACACGTTATAGAATATTGTCTTGTGCTACTGGCTAAGCTTGAGGAAAGACAAGGACCTCAGCAAAACCCGCAAGTGCTACTGATATATGATGAAACTAGTGGAGAAGACCCTAGAGTCACTGTTATCACCAGAGGATGCACTGTTACAGGAGAAGACAAAATGACCCAAGGAAAGACTACAGAAGACTTAGGAGTCAGGAAATATATAGAGAAGACCCAAAATTTTGATGCAAAGAAAGAAAGACAAATATTTGAAGAGGCAAGAAAAGAGTTAAAAGAAGACCAAGGCTGTTCGTCAAAACCATGACTAGAAGTAAGAGAATATGGAATGCCCTTGGCATTTGATCAATCTACTTTTCCAAAAGAAGGAAAAGAGGTAAGTGAGCTCATGGATTTTTTATATACTTGTATTTAGTTGATTCAATATGAGAGCATTGTACAAGAGATACAAAATTTAATCAGACAGTATGAGCTAGGAAAGGTAGACCCCTTACTGAATAGGGCAGTACACCAAATATCTAAAAAGAGGAGGACAAATAAGGAACTACACTTGAATGCCCAAATAGAAGAGTATGATATAGACTAAGTGGTCCTCAACTTAGGGTCGGAGGTAAATGTCATGACAAAGTAGAACTGGGCACTGATGGGAAAATCGAAGTTGATCTATTCCCCTATCAAGATTAGGATGGCTAATCAACAATTATTAAGCCCCTTTAGTATATTGGAACATGTTCCTGTGGACATCGACAGAGTAAGGACGTTTGCATATTTTGAGGTAATTGAGATAGTTAGTAAGGACGTTTGCATATTTTGAGGTAATTGAGATAGTTGATGATAACTGTCCTTACCCTACGCTGTTAGGAATTGATTGGGATTTTAATAATTCCACCCTGGTTGATTTAAAGAAAAGACATATGAATTTTGAAAGAGATGGCCTTAGGGTCATTGCACCTTTAGATCCAGATGAAGGTCAGTGATACACATAACATATCAGAGAAGAAGACCACGCATATGAACTAGAAAACATATACAAACTAACAACCAGACAACAATATTACATTAATCCTATAGCCGATGGGAACCTAAGCTGGCGAAGTGACAACGCTTGTTCATCAGATTCAGAAGAAGCACTGGAGAATGCATAACATAATATATGAAGTATCTACAAGGATATGTGCTAGATTAACTAGAGAAGTTTTCTAGATCGGCACAACAGTAAGTAACCTACCCACCTTTGATGATCTGAACCTTTTAGAATACTTCTTATCAGACTTTGAAGAAAATGTACCAACACAACAAAGATGGTGGGGGACACATAAAACCAACATTACAAAATGGGTACAATGTCGTACCCTGATGAAAGCATGGTTCTCAACAAAAGTAGAAGGCCACAAAGTTCGCTACATAGGTCGAAGCTACCCAAAGGACCATGTGCGAAGATGCGAAGAAGCCTGGAGCAACATTCCTCAAGATCAGTGGGTGCACAAATTCATTAACACGCTGGACACAACCCATATCATTTGGTACCTTCAAGTAGAGCTACGCCTCATCACTACAGATTGGGAAGGTATGACTCATAATTTTGTAACTACCTTTTTATTTGAAAGTAAATATCCTTTAGTAGATCAAGCATTACATATTGTAAAACAAAAAGTATTTGAGGAGGATTCTAACCTCTCTTTAGAACAAGAAGAAGATGAATGGACTGCGCCCCTTCAGAAACTGCAAGGCTGTTACAACATCAATGCTGATGAAGACGATGATCCTAGGAAGGTGAACATCACAGAATCATAAAGCCAGAGAGATGTGGAAGGACTAGGAGTTGAGTTACCATTCATCAGATAACCGATCAAGATTAAGGAGGTCAATATTGGAACAGAGAAGACACCTAAGTTTGCAAATGTTGGAGATTATTGGGATGCTGCTACCATTGATAAGATTACAGAGTTACTGCATGAATATCAAGACTTGTTTCCAACCACATTCATTGATATGAAGGGCATTAAAGGGCCTATGGGAGAGATGAGGATCCTTTTGAAGCCAGATGCAAGACCAGTAAAACAGAGACCCTATAGATTGAACCCTAAATATAAGGAGAAAGTGAAGATTGAGCTCGACAAAATGCTGGAAGCAGGGATTATAGAACCTGTCGAAGAATCATAATGGATTATCCCTATGGTGGTGCAAGACAATAAGACATGAGATATATGGATCTGTGTAGATATCACGAAGCTGAATGATGCTTGTTTGCATGACCCCTTCCCTACACCATTCATTGACGAAGTGATGGATAATGTGGGAGGACAGGAGTTATATTATTTTACAGATGGATTCTCGGGATACCGCCAGATCCAGATTGCCAAGGAAGATCACCATAAGACCACATTTGCAACAGAATGGGGGTACTACTAGTATACAATGATTCCGTTTGGATTAAAGAATGCCACAACCATCTTTTGTAGGGTGGTGGTTGAAGCATTCAAGGAGTTTCTGCATAAATTTCTAGAAGCATATTTTGATGATTGGACTATTTTTAGTTTATTGAAAAATCATATTGAATGTCTAAGTCTAATGTTGGATAAATGTAGGCAATGTCAAATTGCCTTGAATTTGAAGAAATGCATATTCTTCTCACCATTTGGAGTGCTGTTAGGTCATATTGTATGCAAGCAAGGATTGCTGGTAGATCCATCTAAAATTGCCATTATAGTTGATTTACCACCTCCTACTTCAGTCAAACAGCTGCGCACTGCACTGGGACATACTGGATATTACAAGAAGTTCATTAAAGGATATTCCCAGATTACAACAGCCATGGAGAATATTTTGAAGAAAGACTGTCAATTTCAATGGATAGAAGAATGCCAACAAAGCCTCGACATGATGAAACATAAGACAGTTACTGCGCCTATTCTGGTCTTTCCAGGTTGGAGCAAGGAATTTCATGTGCATGTCGATGCATCTTCTATTTCCTTAGGAGAAGTGTTAGCACAACCTGGGGAAGGATATATTGAACATCCGTTATCCTTTTCTAGTAGGAAGCTATCAAATACTAAGATTAATTACACCACCATTGAGCGAGAAGGGTTAGCCATGGTGTATGCACTAAAGAAATTTCGCCACTACTTGTTGGGAGGACACCTTAAAATGTTTACTGATCACTCTGCACTGAAATACCTAGTCAACAAGACAGTGTTGGGGGGGGGGGGGG
>ML838859.1:13533-26920 GCA_009831015.1 Picea engelmannii
TGGTCTAATTGTGGCTTAATAAATAAAGGTTTGTTTGTCATTGAAAGATTGCACATTGCATTTGTTGTTTGTCATTGGGTTGGGTAACACTAATCAACAATTTAATTAACTCCTAGAATTTTAAATAAAACCTTCACATAGTTTAATAGGGTCTACCCCCCTTGGCTTCCCTAGGAGTGAGATTAGACTAGAGAATAAACCAGTAAAAACTTCCTTAATATAGATAGCCAAGACAATAAACCAAAACACTAGAGAATATCCAAAGCTTAACAATGTGCCTCTCTCTTCCTTCTTCTCCCAACTGCAGCTATCTCCAAACTTGCGCACTTGTTGAGTGGAATGAGTGAGTGAATGAATCAGGCGCTAGCCTCTCTTATTTATATTAGCTGGCAAGCGCTAGGAAGGTGTCTCTTCATTAGGCAGGGCCGACTTCTTCATTTACTGGTTAAAACCACTTTAATTAGTCATGGGGCCGACTTCTTAACTTGCATGATATAATTAGGGTTTGGCCAATCCACAAAAGGGGATTTGGTCATTTACAAAGCCCGACATGATCAATCCACAAAAGGGGATTGATCTAATTACTAATAACTTGATAATAAATAGAATACTCTTTACAGTTACAATATTTCAACACTCCCCCTTGACAAGAAGGGTATTCTACAACATCATCAGAAAAGAGAGAGGGCAGCAACATCAATAGCATCTGGAAAACTGACTGGCATATCTATAAATCATCGAAATTTTTTCTCATCATCAATATCATCATCCACAGCAAGGAGCTGGAATCATCATCATTTGCATCAACATCAATTAGTACATCATCATCCTTAATAACAACACGAGGCTGATACAACATCAACAATAGCATCATCATCACAGCACAAAGGTTGGAGCAACAACCAACATCACAGCACAAAGGCTGGAGCAACATCATCATCACAGCATGAAGGCTGGAACAACATCATCACAGCACAAAGGCTGGAGCAACAACATCATCATCATCATGGGGCAACAGAATGAGACAGGCGTTACAACATTTTTTGGTACTCTAACAGTCCCTAAGGAGATGCCCAAGAATCATAAGATTCCCTAGGATATAAAATCCTAACAGAGCTACCACGTGGTACTCTGATAGACTATCCTTACGAACCTTCGAGATCTGCCCAGGAATCATAAGATTCCCTAGGATTATAAAAATCCTAACGGAGCAACCACTACTGACCACAGCTAGCATATACATGCACAGGTACTCTGACAGACTGTCCTTACCGGACCTTCGGGATCTGTCCAGGGATGATCAGTCCCCTGGGATATAAAATCCTAACTGAGCTACCCGTTGTTGGTTAGGATACCATAGTATCATCAGCATCACTCCCCCTTTCGAGGGAGGTCCTTTCGGAATATACCAAGCTTGTCTTGAAAGTGCTCAAACTTTACACGAGACAGAGGCTAGCTCAACACATCTGCAACCTGCTCATCTATGCCAACATATTGGAGCTTTATGGCTCCCCTCTGGACCATATCACGAATGTAGTGATACCGAATTTCTATGTACTTGGACTTGTCATGGAACACAGGGTTCTCTGTCATCTTTATGCAGCTCTGGTTATCACATAGAATCACAGTTGCTTCCATCTCCAGATCAAATAGACCTGTCAACAACTTATGTAGCCATATGGCTTCACAACTAGCGGAACATGCAGCAATGTATTCCGCTTCTGTTGTGCTGAGAGCAATACTAGATTGCTTCCTACTCTACCATGAAGTCATGGTTGACCCCAGACTGAAACAACATCCTGAAGTGCTCTTTCTGTCAGAAACACTTCTAGCCCAATCTAAATCAGTATAACCAATCAGTCTGAAATCTTGATCTCCATTGTATCAGAGACGAAAGTCCAACGTACCCTTAAGGTATCTCATCACATGTTTTGCAGGGACAAGGTGAACACGTCTGGGCTCTACCAGACACTGACTCAAGGTGTTCACAGCAAAACATATATCTGGCCTGATGTTCGTTAGATACATCAACGATCCAATGATCTGTTTGTGTAAAGTAGCATCAATCAATTCTGACGAAGTATCAACCAGGAGCTGCAACTTTGTTTCCATGGGTGTATTTATGGATTTACACTCCAACATATCAAACCTCTTCAGTATTTCAACTGCACATTTCCCTTGATTAAGGAAGATCTTCTTTAGGCTCTGCCAAACCTCAAGACCTAAGAAATAGTGCGTTAGGCCTAGGTCTTTCATCTCAAATTCTACAACAAGCTTCTTCTTACAATAAGTGATGAGCTTTTCTTTTCCAGTTATGAATAAGTCATCCACATACAGCAGCAATATAACAGGGTCATCATTCATAACCTTGAAGTAAAGGTTAGAATCAGCTTTACTCTTGGTAAAGCCCAAGCTCATTAAGAAACTGTCAATTCTTCCATACCAAGCTCTAGGAGCTTGCTTCAATCCATACAGAGCCTTCTTCAACCTGCAGACATGTGTCTTTCTGTTTTCAACTTCAAACCCTTGAGGTTGTTCTATATACACTTCTTCTTCAATGACACCATTCAAGAAGGTTGTTTTCACATCCATCTGGTGTAACTTCCACTTAATCTTAGCTGTAAGGGCTATGATGGTTCTGATAGAAGTGTATCTTGCTACGGGAGCAAACGTCTCTTCACAGTCAATGCCTTCCTTTTGAGAAAAGCCACGAGCAACAAACCTTGCTTTATATTTCTCAATACTTCCATCAGCAGCATGTTTTATCTTGTATAGCCATTTGGAAGATACCACATCTTTGCTCTTTCGTCTGGGAATTAGTTCCCATACATCATTCTTTATAATGGATTGGTATTCTTCTGTCATGGCATCTACCCATTCTTTCTTCTAAATGGCTCCTTCAAAGCAAGTAGGCTCCTTCTCTATGAGATCACGCATCAAAGCCATGTAACTGGAGAATGGCTTAGGTTTCTTAACTTGTATCATGGTTCCTTCGGGGGCACCATACTTCTCTCCATCTTGAATAAGTTCCCTTGCCCAAGTTGGCTTTCTCTTGTGAGAGATCGTCATCTGGGGAGGTTCTTGAGATTCTGTCGTATCATGACCTTCATGAATCTCATCATCGGGGGAAACTGTGGCTTCCCTCACTGGTTCTGCAATTCTGGGAGCTACAGGTTCTTCTTCATTAATTCTTCAAGCTGACATCTCCTTGATTTCTTGAGTGTTGCATCTTCATCAAAGGTTACATCTCTGCTGATCTCAATATGATGGTACCTGGAATGTAAATTCTGAAGGCCTTAGAGACCTCACAGTATCCAACAAATATTCCCTTCTTTCTTGAAGGGTTCAGCTTGGTTCTCTTTTCTTTCGGAACGTGTACAAACACTGGACAGCCAAATATTTTGAGATGGCTTACTTCTGGCTTCTTTCCGGAGAACATTTCTTCGGGGATTTTGAACCCAAGTGCACTATGGGATAATATGTTTTGTGCATACATTGTTGTTCTTGTTGCTTCTGCCCATAAGCGCATTGGAAGATCTTGATCATGGATCATAGTCTTCACTGCTTCCATTATAGTTATGTTCTTTCTTTCTGCTACACCATTTTGTTGARGATTGTAGGGAGTGGTGAGCTCCCTCTTAATCCTGACATCTCWGCAAAAGCTTACAAACTCTTTTGAGGTGTRTTCTCCTCCATTATCTGGCCTGAGTATCTTGATTTTTCTTTCAGCAARAATCTCTATCAAGGCTTTGAATTCCTTGAATTTCCCAAACACTTYATCTTTTGATTTCAAGAAGTAAACCCAAGTCTTGCGAGAATAGTCATCAATAAATGATACATAGTATACATACCCACTAAGAGAGGTGGATGGCATTGGGCCACATACATCTGAGTTGATGAGCTCCAAGACTCCTGCTTTACTATCGCTCTTCAGGAAAGGATTATTATTGTTCTTTCCTTGGGCACATCCCTTCCACACACGTTCATGATCAATCTTGAAATATGGTAGACCTGTAACTGCCTTGCTCACATATGGTAAGGCCTTGTAGTTGTAGTGAGCTAGTCTTCTATGCCAAAGTTCACATGGACTATCAGTGGAGTGAATCAAGGCTGCATCTAAGTGACCTTTTAATTTATAGAGGACACCTTCTTCTGTTGCAATAACAATTGCATCTTCTATGGTTTTTCCTTTAGGCCACATGAGGACTTTACCATCTATGAAAGTAACCCTGAAGCCTTTCTTATCTAAAGCTGAGATAGAAAGCAAGTTCTTCGTCAAACCTTGTACATATAGTACATCCTTCAACCAACAAGTAAGTAGAGGTAGGTAGGCATTTGCATCCATTGTATATACCATCTGCATATCATGCTAGTGTAGTTTCATTTTTCTTTCATTATGTATATATGCACGCTTGCTTTCATTCCACTATATTATATATGAGCGAGGGGTGATATCACCACCCTGAGGGTTACTAATGGAGTTTGTTAAGATCTAGCAGATACAGGTCATGCCAAAGATGTTGAGGTTCTCATGCGCTCTACGGTGAGCACATGTCCCCGAGTTGGAGCCAGATGTTATCCCCTATCCTAGGGATAACTAAGGAGATTATGTCTCGAGGCCCATAGGTCCTAAACATGGAGTACCAAGAGCCAGACGACTTGAGCTTGGCCCCGGAGGGCCCATCTTTTCTTCAGTGCATCCCATTTATCAGCAGCAGCAGCATTCATCCCACCAGCCTAGTCCTGAAGTAGCAGTGGGTGGTAATGAGTCCAGGTATCATGGTATGTGTCACTCTGATTTTTGAAGTATTTGAATATGTTGCACTAAACTCTCCTTTATTTCATAACGTTTGCTTGGAAATTATGCTCTTTAACTTGTTCATACCTAGGGGGGTGACAGAATACCCTAGTAAGTTGGTTCCCTTTAGAATGAGTTGCCATTGGGTGGGTCTATGAAAGGTCATTGTCCATTCCTTCCATACTTGCCATTTTTCATCATTATCCCTCTCATCTTCTCCTACCTTTGTTCGGGCATTGGTTTTGCCACACTAGGAAGGGTTGTACCTTGCCTTGTGGGAATACACAACATTTATCCTAGGAAACCCTCATGGGAGAGAAAACCCAACAAAAACTTCCTTAATATAGATAGCCAATATAATGCCAAGACAATAAACCAAAACACTAGAGAATATCCAGCATTGAGCAATGCGCCTCTCACTTCCTTCTTCTCCCAACTACAGCTATCTCCAAACTTGCGCACTTGTTGAGTAGAATGAGCGAGTGAATGAATGAGGCGCTAGCCTCTCTTATTTATATTAGCTGGTAGGCGCTAGGGAGGTGTCTCTTCACTAGGCAGGGCCGACTTTAATTAGGCATGGGGCCGACTTCTTAATTTGCATGATATAATTAGGGTTTGGCCAATCCACAAAAGGAGATTTGGTCATTTACAGAGCCCGACATGATCAATCCACAAAAGGGGATTGATCTAATTAATAATAACTCAATAATAAATAGAATACTCTTTGCAATTACAATATTTCAACACTTAGCTTCATCCTTGAACTTGAAAGGGTTTTTGGGCGAAGTTAGCCAAGCTTTCTTCTCATAGGATCCTTAATAATTTTTGGGTCCCAGTCCATTTCTGTAGACCTTTTTCTTTTTGTTTAATGAATCTAGTTTAGAAATGGATGATCTTTATAAACCTATTGATTTTTCCGAAATAAGTGGTTATACACATGTGATTCCAGAAAAAGCTTTATAAAAGTTGCTTTGTTTTCAAGGTAATAGTGTGGTTGATGTTAGACGTCATGTTTTGTTTGTTTCTCTTTGCTTTAATAAATGGTGTCACAATGCCTTACATGAAAATATAGGAATGAAATTGTTTATCATGTTCTTTGATGATGATGATCTTGATTGGTTCATGAAACTCAAGGATAACCAGGTTAAACTTACAAGGAATTAATTGATGCTTTTATGGAAAAATGGGAAGAGAAGGAACCTCCAAATATAAAAACAGTCAATTCAAATGTTAAGACCGATGCTTCAGCAGCTCCCATCGAGAAATTAACAGAGGTTATTAAAGCCACAGAATTCATCTGTGTAAATCGGTTAAAAATCTTGGAAGCTCACCTTGCCAATGCACGTAATTACATCGGATATTCAGATCTTATAGAGCTAGAACTTCACATGGAACATGAAGAAGAATTTCATTTGGAAATTCTGGAAGAGATTAAGGATGAGTCATTCGTTGATCAGGAGGAATTTGAGTTGGAAGTTGTTGAATATCCAGATAATTCAAATCCCCACCCGCCTCCCGAAAAGCCCATCTCTTCAGAGAAAATCTTCGACAACCTTGATGAAAACAGTGAAGCAGTTTCCTTGACAATTCCATTTCCAACCTCTCAACCATCAAATGACTTAATACAAGATAATTGGAAAACGGAAGGCAACTTCAGTTTACAAATTCCAGATCATTACGAACAGTGGTTGGCTTTCCACCATGACAGTCATATGCAGAAATTTATCAAAATTTCACAAGGTTTGCCAAACTTCAAAGTTTGGGGGTATAAAGAAAGACGCATGTTTCTTGGGTTGTTTATTCTCAAGAAAAACTCTAAGTTGATAACACTTTGAAAAGGATCTTCAACAAGTCACCCTGTGCAAGGATATTTCAGACATCTAAGGTCTTATTTCAACCATGACATGGTTGGTCCTAATTCTTTCCATCTTAGACATTTGAATGGTGAACCCTCCAGCTATTTTTCAAATGATGAACCATTTAGTGTCCAAAAGGGCACCCTCTGTAACGTATCTCTAACCTTTCTCCTTTGACTCTTTCAGTTTTGTCATTATTTCATTTATGTACATAGTTCATTGTATAGTCATTTCATTTATTCGGTTATTGTCGATGTCATTTCATTTATTTATTATTCTTTCCACACATATATTTATGTTGGTTATTGGTGAGAACTTTGTTTTGCAGATTCTGAGGTTCTCGCATGCTCCTTCCAAAAGATCAAGCACACATCCCCATGTGGAGGCAGATGTTGACCACCTATTTCAACTAGGTGTCAACGTCATGTATCATGAAGATATGTACCTTGTGGTGTGACAAATTTGAAGACTTATGGCTCAGCAGGACAATTCCCCCCCCCCCAGCACTTATTTCTGTGTCCACAGAATGTCCACTCCCCCGTGTGGGATAATTTTGTAATATGTTAGCATGGGTAAAGTTTTATTTAGTTGCCTAGGACTTTATCATTAGGGAAGTCCTTTCATCAAGTGTTTTTTTTTTCCTCGGGTAATTAATCTTGTTTTTCAACGATTTTAATTACTCTTGAACTTTTCACTCAATAATCCTCCAAAGTGGTGAAAGGCGTTCTAATGATCGAACCCAGTGTGTGACTAAAGTCTAAAGATGTTGTAAATAACCATGCTAGACATCTCCTAGAGACTTGTGGAATTCCGTGAGGTTTTGATAGGATTTTTTAATAATCAAAATTTTCCGTAAATTGGAAATTTTAATTATTTTTGATGAAAAAATGTAAAAATTTGGTCCTTATGGATTTGACACTTGTAACTCATCCAAGAGAGGTCTCTCCTCTTTCCCTCCTTTAAAAGGAAGCCCCTTTCTCCTCGTTTTGAGAGGAAGTTTTCACAACAACTCCATTATACCAAAATCTCTCCCCACTCTCTCTCATTCTCTCCCATTTTTCTCTTGTAATTTTGGTGCCATTTGGCAACCTTTCTTGGAGCAATAAAGTGAAGCTTTAGAGGATCTCTTGGTGTTCTTTGGTGCTTTCATGGTATATTCTTCGTTCTATTGGCTACTCTTGTGTGATATTTGTTTTTGGTGAGGTAACATTGTAGGTTTTGTTATTCTTGCTTCACATTGTTTTACTTGAAGAACCCTAAGCAAAGTATTTTGCTAGGGATAAATTTGTAGTAGTATTGCTATAGATTTATATGATTTGTTTTTATTAGAGTTTACATAGTATTTTGTAGGCCTCTTAAAGAATCTCACCTTCTTGCCTCATTGTGTAGTAAGGGTTTATAGATTTGCATGTTGTCAAAGCTTGGAAGAGGAACTCCAAAGGCTTCATTTTGCTTCAATCAATTTTCTGTTTTAATTTCAGCCATTTATTTGTTTATTTTCTTAACATATAATCATCATAATCTTGCTAAATATTCCAATTTTCAAGTTCATAGTTTTTCTGTAAAAAAATTTGTACATATGCTAACATAAAACTAACATATTTTGGTGATTTTTAGCATTTTCCAGCAAGCTTTCTTTGTTTTTTTATGCAGGTTTTCACCACAAAAAGAGGAGGAGCTGACCAAAATTAGTAATTAGAGGCTCAAGAGAACATCACTAGGCTTTTGTGCAAAGCCCCTCTCTCTCTATCTCACTTTCTAAAGCTATTGTAAGCAACACAAGAGAGTCTCTTGGGCTTTCACTTTCTATTTCTTTTTGTTAGATTTAGGGAAAAGTAGAGAAAACAGTGATATCCTTTTTCTAATTCTGTTAACTAAGACAAACATAGATTAGCACTTAAAACATTTCACTAAAGCAGATTAAATATGGATAGTTAAATCTGAACCTGTGAAAACAAATTTTCTGAATGCTGATGTCAAACAAAATAAATCTTTAACTTACCTCTAGCCAAAGGAGAAGGTACTTGTCACATGTAGATGTTGTCCCCTTTATTGTGCTCAGAAATTAGCTTAAAGTCATGGATCAAACTCAAGGGTTATGATCATCTATTATGATATTAGGTAGACTTTTTTTTCCAAGGAGGACCACACTCAGAGATGAAGCAAACACTCACAATAAACAATCCAAAACTAGACTGTAATACAAGCCCTTCAAACCAAGAAGGTACCAGCCAATAGGACAGCAGAGAAAAACCCTTCAAGCAGCAAAAACACCAGCAAGAGGAACAACAAGAGGGAAAAACACCTACAGATGGTGATAGTAAGGAGGAGGTCACGGTGCCCTTAGCAACATACAGTAGCAGCAGAAATAAGAGTAATAGAGGCCACCGCACCCTTACAATACACAGCAGCAGCACACGGTGGGGGCAAAAAGGGGCTGCATCACCCACAACAGCAAAAAGGAGGTTCGCGGCTCCTCAAAACAGCGAAGGGACAGTCCGTTGCACATATAGTCAGCCAAGGGAAGGTCTGTAGCATGCATAGGCAGCTTAGGAGAGGTCCAGCACCCTTAAACCAACAAGAAAAATCAATCCAGAAGCTCCTAGCCAACAAGAGTCCAACAAATACCTCAGATCGGAAAGTAGAAGACCACAAGGATAGTCGTACCATAAACAAGAAAGACAATCTGAGGTAGCCGCAGCAAGTTCAGATTAGGAAGTGTGAGAAGAGTGAGTGTGTGTGTGTAAGAATGCTAGAGGGGAGGGTTTCTTTTACAGCTAAGGAAAGGGGTTAGGGCTAAAAATAAAATAATTAAATAATGACATTTTAATTAATATAAATATTAATTAAAAGTCAAATAAGTCAAAGTGACTTATAAAAACCCAACACCACATCAAACAAGAAAGAAAACAAAAACAAGCAAGGGGGAACTTCAAGACAAAGTCAAGGGGTCCTCTTCAATGGAAAACATGTCCACATAAGTCTCATAATCGCTTATAAACTTTATCATCACTGCATAAGGAGATACATCCATGATGTGGTCATGTCCATCTTCATGGTTGCTCCTAGGTCTCATGGACCATCCTGGGAGAGAGGAAGAAGATCACACATCATCACATTTTGATACACAACCAAGGACTACCTAGTCCAAGACCAAGGTACCCCAGAACACATCTGGGAGCCCTAGAACACATCTAGGGTCTTTCATCCACCAAGGTACAAGACCAAGGATCAACCCAAGCGTTTAAGCAAGGATTCCCTGGAACACATCCAAGGGCCCTAGAACACATCTAGGGACTTATATCATCAACCACCAAGGAACACATCCAAGGATCAATCCAAGCACCGAGCAAGGATTCCCTGGAACACATCCAAGGGCCTTAGAACACATCTAGGGACTTACTGCTTGGCCCTTGACCAAGAACCCCAGTAATATACCGGGGGCCCTCACTAGGGTCTTTTGCCATGGCTCTAACTGCTTGGTCCCAAACCAAGAAACCCCAAGAGTGCACTGGGGGGCCTAGATCTCAACTAGGGTCTTAGCTATCCTCCGGAGAATGGCTCTTGCAGCTGCACTAATTTCAACACTCCCTCTCAGCAAGAGAGGCATTCTCAACAACACCAAGCTTGTCTTGAAAGTACACATACTTTGTCAATGAGAGAGGCTTGGTCAAAATATCTGTTGTTTGTTCCGCCATCGAAACATACTGAATACTGAGAATGTTCTTCTGCACTATGTCCCGAACATAGTGATATCTCATCTCAATGTGTTTTGTTCTGTCATGAAAACATAGGAATCACGGAGAGCTTTACACAACTCTGATTATCACAGTGGATTACTGTGGGTTCCAACTCAGCACTGAACAAATCTGAGAGTAGCTTTCTGAGCCACACTGCTTCTCTATTGGCAACACTTGCAGCAATGTATTCTGCCTGTGCAGTGCTCTGGGCTATGGAGCCATGTTTCCTGCCGAACCAGGAGATCATAGTTGAACCCAAATTGAAACAATATCCGGAAGTACTCTTCCGATCCACTGTATTTCCCATCCAATATGAATCTGTATATCCATGAAGCATTACACCTCTACTGGAGGTGTATCTAAGCCCATAGGCTATAGTCCCCCGAACATATTTGAGAATATGTTTGGCAACACCCATATGAATATGTTTCGATTCACACATGAACTGGCTAAGGGCATTCACTACATAACATATGTATGGTCTAGTATGTACTAGATACATACTAGACCATACATAAATGGTGGGGTCTTCTGAATCTAAACCTGTAGCTTGATCATGTAGCTTCTTTAGGTTAGAAATCATAGGTGTGGTCATGGACTTACTGTTCAACATGCCAAATCTGTGAAGCACATCGATTGCATACTTGCTTTGTGAGAGAAATATCTCACCATGTTTCTGCCACACCTCTAAGCCAAGAAAGTAATGCATAAGACCCAAGTCCTCTATTTCAAATTCTGTTGAAAACTCCCTCTTTGTCTAAGCTATCAAATGTTCCTCTTCTGTAAGGAACAGATCATTCACATATAATACTAAGATAACAGGATGATTCTGTACAATCTTTATATAAAGATTGGGATCTGCTATACTCTTGGTGAACCCAAGACTCTGAAGAAAACTGTCAATTCTTCCATACCAAGCTCTTGGAGCTTGTTTCAATCCATACAAGGCTTTCTTTAGCTTGCAGACATGGGATTCTTTCCCATGGATCATGAAACTCCCATGTTGCTCGATATAAACCTCTTACTCAACTTCACCGTTAAGAAAAGCAGTCTTAACATTCATTTGGTGAAGTTTCCAACCAAAAACTACAGCAAGAGATATAATGATTCTGATGGAAGTATAACTGGTAACGGGAGCAGAGATCTCGTCATAGTTAATTCCTTCTAGCTTGAATTTTTTCAACACTACCATCCGCTGCATGTCATGGCCTAACTCACATACCAGGACTGCTCCCTCTGAGTATAATATGTTTGCCTCCCTGCATGTGCAAACTGGCTCCCTCTTAACCTACAAGATCCATTGACTCTGATCTGGTGTTGTATCTCTTCAAGATGTACTTGGTGTCAGTACCGAGTTTAACATGAAAAGTTGAGTCAAACTTTTACCAGGTTATGTTTCTGTCATGTGACCTCACTATCCACTAACCAAGTCTTTTCTTTGAAAACTGCAAGATACATACAACAGATGACATGTATAACCTTATTGAGCTCCTATGCCAAGGACAATGGCTCAATTACAATCTCAGGACTCTCGATCTGTAGGGTTCCCAAAATGAGGGAGAAATACCCCAACTGCCAAGATAATTTGTTGGACTCCTTAACCAATTAAACAACCCAGCCTAAAAATGATTCAAAAAGGTACTTGTTGGACTCTCATATCAGGGATAATAGTCCATCATACTGTTGAGTTCTCAAATCTACCTTATATCAACAAGTATATGCTGAGATCACAACTTCCTTGATCATGTAACCAAAATATAATTGAGATTCTGACAGTAAGATAATCACCGCTCTTCTTGCTGTCTTTAGTAGTCACATACTTATTTTAAATTCAGTGATTAAATTCAAATGAAACACACCTGGACTTCAAATTTCCACTTCAATATATTACTCACCAAGATGAATCTTGACATCGTTCAAAGATGACAATAATTCTCTTCGACAGATTCATGCATTAAACCAAAAATATCAGCAAGTTGGTGGAGGACCATGTGATGATAGACGTTCATAGAACATCATAGGCTTAAGCTCTAAAAAATCCTCTGAACCTTTATTTTGCAACCTAGAGATCAACTGACCAATAAGGATTATATCAACAGTAACAGGAATCTCCCAAATGTGACTATACTGCCCGGTCATAGCTTCTGCTATTTGCAAAGAACATGCCCTCAGTAGCCTTCATCGAAAACCTTCTTTTGTTAATCAACCAATAGGAGCTCTAAATCTTTCATGTGGATGACACATGAATATTGATCCTTAACAAGAAAGGCTTAGGTAAGGTACATGTTATCGCACAGTTTGTAAATGCAAGAAAGGCTAAAGAATAGTAGGTCAAACTGGCGAAACAGGAACCTTCCCCACCCAATGTCACCACAATGGGGAGGCTCTTTCTATTTAGGGAGGCTAGGCCCAAGGGAGACGTCCCTGGTAACCTGGGGTTTTGAAAGGGCAAAGGCTAATAGTACAAAGACAAATTTCCCCCTCACAGATTACTGCCAATCAGATAGTCCCAGCTAAATAGCCAATAATAGGGTATAACCAAAGAAAAGAAAAGCACCTGCTTGAGACAACACAACAAGGAGACTAATACATGCAATCTTGGTTAGTACTTCATAAATCAATGACTATCTGATATTCAATATAAGCAGTTTTTTAAAAGTAAATATTGACGAAGTCAATGTTTACAAAATGGCAATGATAAATATGTCACTTGTCAATAGATACAAAAATGATATGGCATCCAATGTAATCAATCAATACTTAGTCTAATAAATGCCCTCAACTACCATTCAATTGCTTATAAAGTGAAACGCTGCTGCATCAAGATGAAATAACCAAGGGTGACGTCAGCATTCTAGGGTTAGTAGGTTAGGGTTAGTGTAGTTAGGGTTTCAGTTTAAAAGAAGTTTGAGAGTGTTTGGATTTGATTTCACTTCAACGTTGGAGGCTGGAGATCAGTGCCTTAGGGTTAAATGGAGTCAGAAAGTGAAGGA
>ML838859.1:27020-56444 GCA_009831015.1 Picea engelmannii
AGGAAGAAGATCACACATCATCACATCTTGGTACACAACCAAGGACTACCTGGTCCAAGACCAGGGTACCCCAGAACACATTTGGGGGCCCTAGAACACATCTAGGGTCTTTCATCCACCAAGGTACAAGACCAAGGATCAACCCAAGCGTTTAAGCAAGGATTCCTTGGAACACATCCAGGGGCCCTAGAACACATCTAGGGACTTATATCATCAACCACCAAGGAACACATCCAAGGATCAATCCAAGCACCGAGCAAGGATTCCCTGGAACACATCTAGGGGCCCTAGAACACATCTAGGGACTTACTGCTTGGTCCTTGACCAAGAACCCTAGCAATATACTGGGGGCCCTCACTAGGGTCTTTTGCCATGGCTCTAACTGCTTGGTCCCAAACTAAGAAACCCCAAGAGTGCACTGGGGGCCCTAGATCTCAGCTAGGGTCTTAGCTATCCTCCGGAGAATGGCTCTTGTAGCTACGCTAATTTCAACACTTCCAAGTTTAAAATATGTAAATAATTTTAATAATTTTTGCCCACACCTTGCATTGTGCTTGGCTCTGCCATCCTTGCAAAATCGTGCCAGCTAGGATTAGAAATAATTTTATGATTTTGCTTTAGTTAATTTTTTCCACCTTTGCCACAAAATCGAAAGGCTTTGTCCTCCACCTTGTGCCAAAGTTGTGTGGTTAATTTGTTTAAGTTATTTATTTTAAGCAATTAATTTTTGTTTGCCCACACCTTGCATGTGAGTGGCTATGCCATCATGCAATATCGTGTTGGCTAGTGTATAAAAAATTATTTTGTTGCAAAGTAAATAAAATTTACCCTGCCTTTGCCCCGTATTTTCTCCCCTTGCCACTTTGTGGATCTTGGGTAATAAGAGAGGGCAAAGTATTGAGTGGTTAGTCTAATTAGGCACCCATTCTCCATTATTATTTTGCCACTAAAATAAGGTGACTTGTGGAGGCTAAAAGGGGTTGAAGTCGGGGGCGGTTTCACGGCACTAAGTGTCCTCCTTGTTGAGTGCCCAAGCACTTTGGACTTGACCTCTGGAGCTAGGGGAGAACCTTGTTGTTCTCTTGTGAGCACCCAACATTTCCTCTTGGCTAAGGGATAAGGACTTGGGGTAGTCACATAGCTTAGGCTTCCAACCTTTCACATCTAAACCACTAAGCTAAAGAGAGACTTAAAATTAACTAAAAGCAAAATATACACTTGCACAACATTTACATTTCCTTGCAATTTATTTTCAAGTATGCAAGTTATTTTCATGTGTAAATATTTATATTGATAAACATTCTTTATTCATTCATTGTTTTAAAGTAATTGTATAAAGTTATTTTTTTCATTGTGTAGATAGTTCTCAAGTTTGTTTCATTCTTGTAGAGTTATCAATTTTTTGTATATATTGGAATAAGTGGAATCTTTAGGCACTGGTCTAATTATGGCTTAGTAAATAAAGTTTTGTTTGTTATTGAAAGATTGCACATTGCATTGGTTGTTTGTCATTGGGTTGGGTAACACTAATCAACAATTTAATTAACTCCTAGAATTTTAAATAAAACCTTCACATAGTTTAATAGGGTCTACCCCCCTTAGCTTCCCTAGGAGTGAACCTTGACGGAAGGAGTCCAGATTCAGGTGACAGTGGGTCTAGATTCAAGTTTGTGCCTCCAAGGACACACCAAGTGGGTTGGAGACTTTTGCACGTTTGTAGGTGTGTATTAGGAAAGCAACAGTGCCGACCCCTTTCGACTTGATGCAATGTTCAGTCTGGTTTCTTTTCTACATCACATCACTCAACGAAACAACGAGACCAATATTTGTACTTGGCCTATTGTGCTTCTATGACAATTTCCTTTGCTAGCTCTCCAGGTCATGGTCGATGTAGGTTTGTGGGGGTCTCGAGTCTTTTGGAGTCCATGGGCATTTGAATGGACCGAATCCCTCCATTCAGCTTTTCCTTGGATGCACCTAACTGTTGATATTATGGTAGTTGTGGGAGGTATTTACCTGCACGTGTAAACCTGACGAGAATAGAATATTCTGGGAAGCAAGAAGAAACCCTAATGAGTTGGCTAATAACCCTAGAAGACAAGTCGGCTCAAGGGGGTAATTTGTATTAGGTTATTAGCCTCCAAGAGAAGAAGTCGACCAAAAGAAATAATATATGCTGAGTAAATAGGTACCCAGAATGAGAAGTCGGCCCAGACAGTTAGCCAGAATTAGTATAAATACAGGAGGCCAGTCTTCATTCTGGCAGGCATTCTCAGAACTACAGAGCTCACTTGTGCGCACTGTAGTTAGCCAGTTTGTGCGCAAGTCCTGAGGAGAGCTGACGTTGCAGCTGCTACAGCTAGCAGATTACGTTTTGGCTTGGACTATCTCTTGGTTATGGTTTGGACTATCTAATCAGCTCTTGTTTGGTGCGCTATCCTTGGAGAAAGGTGCACTACCCTTTGTTTGGCTATCTAGCCTAGGGTTTGCTTCCGGAATGATTCTCTGTCAAGGTTAAGGTGCTCGGAGGGTGGCTTCGGCCTATGGTTGGGTGACAATAGTGATATTGTCGATGGTAAAACGAGCACATCCATCATATTCTAACACTAACCACCTCTTACCTATCAGGCAGGAGTTGAACAAGATCATCCGAGATGACATCTACAAGCAGTTTATCCAAATTACTTGGATTAACCCTCGTGGTGGGTTACATTCAAAGATGGCCTTCTACACTAAGCACTTCTTGGAGTTGTGAGGCAAACTCGTCGTCTGACCTCAGTATACACTTCTCCATTGGATGCACGCTCTTTGTATTTCCCCTAGGACAGATCAGAGTGGGTTTGCATAGACTTCAAGTGAAGGCAGAACACCAGATTGGCCAATCTGACAGGATCTACCAACTATGGCATTTTCATGAGGTCAAGACGAAGGAGCACTTCATCTTTTGTTGCCCCATTTACTACGAGATCCAGGGGCAATTCCATCTCCTATTCAAAGAGCCTTAGACTCTCTCCAGCTTCTTCATATATCCCAACCACATATGCCGAGCCTTATACATGCAAGTGACCCTCAGGCTTTGCTCTCATACCATCCAGCCACCTCTAAGACCAATTTCCACTTAGTGGATCACTTCCTCTCTTATGGTGTTCCCATCTACTAGGGGTACCAAGAGACAGACTAATAGCAAACCAACTCCCGACTCCCCATCAATGCAAACCCGAAGGACCACCCATACTTCACAAAGACCTTAGGGGCATTGCCAATCCAAATCCCACACCAATAGTCAAAGGAGATCGTCCAAACTCTAGAGGTGGACCACCTCCTCCGACCAGCGACACGATACACTATCGAGGTCCTCCTCTAGCTCTTCCTCTACACAACCCTCTATCTTTTTTTTTCTCCATTCAGCCTTGGATGGTAGGAGAGATAGATCCAGTGGACCATGACATGCTTGTATTGTTACTTGTGTTCCAGATCCTGGATCCGCCCCATTTTTTATATCTTTCTCCTAGATCGATCTCCCACTTTTGGAGATTGGAGTTAGACTCTTTGGGGTTTATATTTGATTCGCACTTTATTTTCTGCGTCTTGCCCTTTATAAAAGCCATGTTTTAGAGCTCCTAATTTGTATTGACATCATTGTATCTAGCAGTCCCCCTTTGACCTACTTTAGTGATCATTCGTTGGACATTAATAAAATTATCTTATCTTATCTCCAAGAAATATTAATATTAAAATATAGGAGAAGGGTCTAGAAATGCCACTTGTCCTCTTTGGCATGAGTACTCCTCCTTTTCTTGGATGATGAGTTGTTCTAGGATCTTCCATGTTGAGCGCTCCCCTTACAAGTGTGTCTTTATTTATAAAATATTATTTGTTGTCCTCTTGGAAGCCTCCTTTAGTAGAGCACTCCTCTCATTGACTTCTTCCACCATTAAAATATCAATAAAGTAGGGTTGAGTCCTAGGATAACCATAAAACATCACTTTTAATCCTTAAAATGTGGAGTGCTCCTTTCTAAGTTGATCTTTTGACCTTACTTATATGCCATGTGTGTCCATGTTAAGCAAAGTGTTCCTCTAGATGCTCCTTTATTTCCTTGATATATGTGTGAAGCAACCCTTTTCACATAGAGCACTCCTCAAATTATGTGCCTTGGATCTTGAATATAATGCCTAGAAGCCTCTTGTCAACATCTAAGATAGATCAGTGGTGGTTACAACCACCCTTAGATCTAGAGTACCCCTTGATATATGTGCCAAGAAACCAAATTATCCCCTTTACATGTGGAGCACTCTTCCCTTGTTGACTCTTTGACCTTGGAAAAAGTGATCATGTGCCATGGAATACGCCAAACACAATAAATATGGAGCGCTCCTCAATATAAACTCTTCTTCCTTGCCACGTGTGAGCCATGTGACAAATGATCCAAGATGCCATCCAAACATGTAATAACCTTGCCTCAAGGAAAGCGAGATGCACCCTCGATGAACAAATATGCATGAAAATATGTGGATAAGGGCTCCAAAAGACAAATCTTGGCCACATGTGCAAACATGCCTCCAAATATGTGAACTCAACACTCAAACATGTTAAATTTTTTTAAACCCAGCAATCAGAAATTTTATGCCAATAATTTAACAACTCATAATTTAATCTATTACTGATATAAATTATGTAAACTATGCAGGAAATTTACAGTTGAGTTTTAACCATTAAAAATGCACAGTTGAATCATAAACAGCACACACATTTGAACACGTATGTTTCTGGGCAATGCCCCTGGAAAAACCCTGAAGGGAAAACCAATAAGTGAGAGGATTTTGTTGGCACTTCAGAGCAAGAAAAAATTACAGCAACTAATTCATAAATTTCTTACAGCCTAACAAAAGCGGCTTGCTTTTCCGGCCTTGCTTTTCAGCTGCTTTTTTGGCCCCGCTTTTTTTGCCCAGATTTTTCGGCCCTAAAAAATCGGCCCTGCTTTTTTGGCCTCGAAAAATTGGCCTTTCCTCCAGCTGTAAATTCGCCCTCTATCTCAGGCAAATCACCCTCTTCCTCTCAGCTCAATGTGTCTCTCACACCTTCACACTCTTTGTGAGTCTCTCACATTGTGTATGTGACTCTCTCACCTCCTCACACAATGTGTGACACAAGTACATGAGCAAAAGTCCCTCTTGCTCCTATGCACTCATTTTGTGCCTCTCACTCTCCTTAGATATGCTTTTATAATCTCCTAATGACTAAAACCCTCTCCAAAGTGATCTACAATCAAGATCTAATCTTGATCTCTTGAGATCAACGGCTGTGACTTCATCTCTCGTTGAGATGACTTAAATCACTTAAGTCATTCAACTTTATAAAAAGTCACTTTAGTCATTAAATAAAAGCCAGTTAAACAATAAAAGTTGATATCTAGAGAGTGTTGCTCGGACACCTCCGCATGCTAGGCACCACCAATGCAGAAGTACTTGTCTGAGCTACCCCAAAAACGAACAAAACATGAATCAAAAGATGTGAGCATATTCCAATCAAGCTGCTAACATACACATGTCTTGTGCAATGCTTGCTGAAAGAATGTCTATGACAATGCAATTTGGGATTTGTATTTTTTGGTGGTAACAGGTCAAAGCAACGTTTTAGCACTTTCTTGAGGAATTCATATCGACTATATAGTCATACAATCCTCATCGCTCTTTTTGATTGATTGACCACTGCAGCAATGTCCTCTTGACAGTTGTTAGATGGCAGTCACTCTTTGTTGTTCCTTTCTTGCATATGTGCGAACGACAAACAGTTTTATGAAGGACGGCCCATATTATCACATGTGGTATTTGGCGCAATTGTTGAGTTTTTTTAATCCTCTTGATCAAAAAGCGCATGGTCGGCTCTCCTTCTTTCCTTGTTGAAGGATTCTCGTTGATCTTCAACACTTGTTTTGTTAGATAACTCTCCGTTTTAGCAAAAGTCTTGGTTTGCATGATTAGAGCATTCTTGTTGATCTTCGACACATGCCTACAGCTTCATCTAATCACTTTCAGCTTCAGCATGCTCTTGGCCATCTTCTATGTCACATTTTGGACACTATTCTTTGCCAACATTGTGGGATTTGAGTTCTCTGCTCTGACTAATCATTTGTTTGCTCGTTTAAACTTGTGGTTGCCTCACCAATTCTGAACTCGTGTGAAGGTGTTTTGAAGACTACAATTTTGAAGTAGGCCCTTCATTTAAACTTGTGTTTGCTTTGTTGGTACTGAACAGGTTCATATGAAGGTGTTTTTAAAGTTACAGTTCTGCATATGGACTCTCCATTGAGATCTTCTTTGCATCTTGTCATGGTCAAGAAATTGTCATCATTGGTCATCGTTGTATACCCTACCCAATTAAACATTAAGGGGGGAATATTTCACTGTTTATTTGACCAATTTTTTTTGTTCGCCACATCTTTCCCAAGGGGTTACATTGGGATGTAATATTTACTTGGTCAAATATCTGTTATGCTAACTTGCCTTATTTGTATCCCCGAGTCAATCTTAAGGGGGAAGTTGGAGATATGTTGGTTAACCTTGACTTGTGGCTCAAGGCCCTTAAAACACATTCGTTATACACCCTTAGTGGTGAGTTGTGGACCAAATTGGCAAGTGCCTGTTAAACCCTAAATCTGGATGCAAGACATAGAAAGCCAGATCAGATTTTTCAGAGTTTTGTACCTGTGTGAAGAAATTTTTCATGAAATTTTTATTGCACACTTCTGGAGGAATATCTTACCCATTGTAGGCACACTTCTGGACATCTTCTGGCACCATTGTTAGCACAGATTTCGAGGAGAACTTTTCGTCCATGAGAAGGCACACTATTTGAGGATGCTTTCTTCACACAGAACTCAGCAGCTTCAGACACCAGAAACTGCAGAAACCAGCAGCTACAGCAGCTACAGCAGCAAGAAAGAGGGCATCTTTCTGAGGGATATAGCAGCAGCTTTCTGGGCACACTGACCTAGGCTTTATGGACAGCATGTTGACTGCAGATTTCAAGACAAAATGATGGAAGATTTGTGAGCTAATTTGACAGCGATTAATCAGCAGCAGATGGGGCCCCTTTCATAGCAGCAGTTACACTCTTTTGTGACAGCAGAACAATGTTGATTTTAAGGGAATCTAACAACAATTATAACAGCAGGAGGGTGTTGTTCCAGGGGCTATTTTTGGACCTGTTTCATGTGCAGGATGGCAGCAGATTTTTAGGAACAATGACACCTACTTTGATGGCTATCACGGTAGTTGATTTGACAGCAACATGGCACCTCCCCTAGGCTATTATTAGCCTCCTTTCTTCATCCCGTCTTTAGGAACTTGCATTGTAACCTCCTTGCTTGTTCTATAAGAGCAGGTGGAGAGTAGGATCATTTTTTATCAATGGTTCTTCGGCCTCTCCCATCTCCTCCATCTTTCTTCCTCCCCTTCTCTTTCTTGTCAATGTGAGGAGTTGCAGCAGCATTAGAGAATAATCGTAAGAGTTTCAAGAGTTGGTGATGCAAATTACTTCTTTTGGGTTATCTAAACATTCTTTCATGTGGGTTGTTCACTGAAATGGTTTCTAGCTGTTAATTTTCATTGTGATAATCGTCTTAATTTGCGGAATTGGGATTTAACTAAACTATCCTGCAGATCTTCTCTGTTTCTTCCTCCATCCACCCAACAGACTAAGGCACTGGTTAAATTTATTTTATTTCATCAATCTTTTGTTCGAAGCATTTCTAGGGACACCCCCTTGTGGCTAGCATGCACTAGCCCAAAGCTAGAAAAGTCCAGCCAATGTGACAGTGGGTTGGACTTCTAATTGTTGCACCTGGCATTTTCCTCGTTGATCCTTCACCAAATCACTGCGAACAATTTCAAGAGCTCACAGTTTTGGCGTCGTTGTCAGGGAGCAAGCCAGGCTTCCCAACATTTGTAGTTTGGGGCTACACAACATTATGGTGAATATATTTTTGTTGTAGGTCATATTATTCACCTGTCAACTCCACTAGATTCAAAGCCCAAATTTGTTTGATAGTCAATGCTGCACGTGTGTATGGCAAAACAATTGACAGAAAATGGACAAATTCAGAGATAGAAATTTCCATTTGACAATGTAGAAGACCCGCATGTAGAAAAGGAAAGATGAATCACTCACAAAGTTTCATATTAGATTCGGAAGAACCTACATTGGGCTCATCCATCATTCAGATCGCCAAATCATGTGGATTTGCAGATGTATATTGATGCCCTCCATCCAATCTACCATTCCCATATGATAAGAAGAGAGCCTAAGGACTTAAGGGAAGCTTATACTATTGCCCGCTCTTTGAAAAAGGCTTTCTTGTGTAATAGAAGATTTTACTGGTATAAAGTGTGTGAGCAGCATCATGACAAGGATAGATGTTACATATTCATGTGTGTTGCACAATATAATGTTGAGCAGCATCAAATCGTCTGAAGGTCACAAAGCATTCAAGTGTCATTTTCTCCCATGCTGGTTCAAGTCCTAAGACGTTTTCTGGTATATATCCTTTTTCCTTTCTTTTTGTAGCAGAGTCAATTAAAGTTGATAGGGATGAAAAGATTCCTGCTATCAATGAAATTTATCTGTTTCTTCTGATGGTTTAGTATATGATGGCCACACCCCTGAGCCTGAGACACTGATATCCATTAAAGAGTGTGCCCGAGTTGAAGATGAGATACATCTGCAGTGTGACACAAAGCTTCCAATGCAGGTTGAGGATGATCATTTCAGGGTACTCCCTTTGCTTCCTTCCAAGGAGCCTCATGAAGCTTCGGAAATCAGCCATGTTGAGCTTCCAATCATGATGATGAAGACATGGATGAGAGGGTTTATGAGCCTCATGTTTCTGATTTTTGGTACCTTGAAGCTTGGAGACCCTATTTATGATAACAATCACTAAGAGGAAGAGTTAAGCATACATCTTGATTTGTTGAATCTTTCTAGTAGTGATTGCAGATCTGATGAGGTGGTGCAGATAGTTCATGAAGATTCAGATCAACATGAGGATCCAATGCCCTTTCCTGTACCAGATTTGCTTCATAAAGAGCATCCCACAGAGGTTATGTTACAGCGAGAAGCGCAGCCTGACTTTGTGATTCAATCCAATCCCATTTCAGTATCTACTTTTAAGTTTTGAGAATGACCATTGTCCGGATTCAAGATGTTATGTTAACCCCATCATGGTGTATATGGTGGGCCTATTTCGTCTGTTAACACAAAAGACCTTGGGCTTTCATCTTTTCTTTCTAACCCACAATCATCTAGAACATGGGTTGACAGTTGCAGGGTTATCTTTTTCTATCACTGGATATGTGGAGGAATCGCGTAGAGCAGATCAACTACAAGCCTGATTATGCTGAAGTTTTGATTACTTTAATGAATCTTGTAGGATCATCTGGTTGCATGCCTGGCTTTATTAGCATTTTGTATAAGTTGACTTATCTTGCCGAATGTACTGACTTCATGACTGGCTTCATTGGTTTTATGAGTATGTTGATCAGTCAATCACAAAGTCTTAGGTATAGGTTTGAGTCTTTCTTTCAAGTTGGTTTTCAATAAGTGTCCTTGGACACGATCGGTTACTAGGAAAAGTCATTTTACAAAAGCCAATCTTGAAGTTTATTTAATAGGTCGACTTGGAAAGCAAGATCATTTTTAGTGTTGGTTGTCCTGACTCCTAAGTCACAGAGTTCGGGGTTGATTTGAGTCATGGACTTTTTCTCAAGAGTCATTCACAAGTCTTCTTCAGAATCTGGAGTTCTGGGGTTCTCAACGTCCCAAGGGGGAAAACTATCCCCAAGTTGGAGCCACTGTTAACCCTTAAATCTGCACACAAGAAAGAAAAAGCCAGACCATATTTTTCAGAGTATTGTACCTATGTGAAGATTTTCCATGAAGTTTTACTGCACACTTCCCAAGGAATATGTCACCCATCATAAGCACACTTCTGGACATCTTCTGGCAGCATTACTGCAAAGAATTTTTAGGAGTACTTTTCAGCCAAGAGAGGGCACATTGTTTGATGTTAATGGTAGCAGATTGAGGGCACTTTCTTCACACAGAACTCGGCAGCTACAGAAGCAAGAAAGAGAGCACCTTTCTGAAGAATATAGCATCAGCATTCGGGGCACACTTCCCTAGGCTTTGCAGAAAACATTCTGGGCACAGATTTCAAGGCAGAATGACAGAAGATCTGGCCAGTGATTTTCTGCTGATTTGACAACAGTTAATCAGCAGCAGATGGGGCCCCTTTCATGGCAGCAGTTACTCTTTTGTGACAGCAGAACGATGCCAATTTCAAGGGAATATTACAGCAATTATAACAGCAAAGAAGGTTGTGTTCCAGCAGCTATATTTGGACCTGTTTCATTTGAAGGATGACAGCAGATTTTTAGGAACAGTTACACATATTCTGATGGCTGTCATGGCAGCTGATTTAACAGCAGCACGGAGCCTCCCCTAGGATAATATTAGCCTCCTTTCCTCATTCCATATTTAGAAATTTGCATTATAACCTCCTTGCTCATTCTATAAGAGCAGGTGAAAAGTATGATCATTTTTTATCGACGGTTCTTGGGCCTCTCCCATCTCCTCCATCTTTCTTCCTCCCCTTCTCTTTCTTTTCATTATGAGGAGTTTGCAGCAGCATTGGAGAATAATTGTATGAGTTTCAAGAGTTGGTGATGCAAATTACTTCATATGGGCCATCTAAATATTCTTTTGTCTGGAGTGTTGTTCACTAGAATGGTTTCTAGCTGTTGATTTTCATTGTGATAATCTTCTTAAACTAAACTAGCTTGCAGATCTTCTCTTTTTCTTCCTCCATTCACCCAACAGACTAAGGCACCAGTCTATTTTATTTTATTTTATCAATCTTTCGTTCAAAGTATTTTTAGGGACACCCCCTATGGCTAGTAGCATGCACTAGCTCAAAGCAAGAGAAGTCCAGCCGAGGTGACAGTGGGCTGGCCTTCTAATTGTTGCACCTGATATTTTCCTCATTGATCCTTTGCCAAATCACTGAAGACAATTTCAGGAGCTACCAATGCCATATGGGTTACACACCTCAGGTTAGAGTCCACATCATTAGTGACTCTAACACCTATTTATAAAAAGGCCTAAACCTCATTTGTACTTGTCTCACTTGAGAACTATATCATTTGTGATAATAGCTTAAGGGATACTTATTGTACCCAGACAATTCTTCTGTATTGGGTAATCTTTTTATGATGTGTGGTCATTAGTGAATTGGGTTTGAATTGGGTTTAGTATGTTTATTGTACATAATTAATGATGCCCTACCATTTCCTACACATTGTTGTCACAAAGATGAACACTATTCCGACTGTGATTGTTGTGGCCTCTCACTTGAATGGAAGGTACATCAAGTGGATGTGAAGAATGTGTTTGTTGATGGTATCTTAGATGAGAAATTTCTATGGAGTAACTCCAACAGTTTATATCTGAAAGGCCTAGACAAGAGCATCTTGTGTGCCAACTAAAGAAGGCTTTATACAAATTGAAGTGAGCTCCAAGTACATGGTATGCCACAATTATGAAGTACTTTGAGAAGGAAGGAATTGAAAGGAACCCATCTGACCCCACTTTATACATAAAAGTCTGTAATGATTACATCCTGATAGTGGTCATGTGTGTGGATAATTTGATCATTGCCAGGTGCAGTGTCAATGTGATAAACAACGCAAAAAAGAAATTAAAGAGGTGTTTGGAATAACAGATTTGTGACTGCTTCACTACTTTCAAAGAAATCAGATGTGGCAGAGAGAAAATGGAATGTTTCTCTCTCAATTCAAGTAAGCGGGTGATTTTCTCAAGAGGTTCAAGATGGAAGATGGCAGAAGTGTCCCCACACCACTGGCAACAGGTACATTAACAACAAATGATGAGTCAGAGAATGCCGATGAGACATTGTTTAGACAGCCTCTGGGAAGGCCGATTTACCTGATAGCCTATGAAGTGCACATGGTTTCAAGGTTTATGTCTACACCACGAGTTACTAGAAAGTGGCCGAACAGATCCTGAGATACATCAAAGGGGCTTTGAATTTTAATTTTTGGCATTAAGTACATGTCTCTAACAAGGTTTACTGATTCAGATTGGATTGGTTATACTGGTAATTGAAAATCGACTTCTGGATATGTATTTAAGCTCGATTCATGAACAATCTCATGGAGCAGTAAAAATCAGTCCATTGTTGCCTTATCATCTGATAAGGCAGGATACAAGGCAGCATGTTCGGCAACAATTGAGGAGGTTTGGATATGGCAGATTCTTGGTGACTTAAATTTCCATCAAAGTCGCACTATTGTGTTGTCTTCTGACAATCATATTACTATTCAGCTGGTGAAGAATCCCATCTACCATGCCAGGCTGAAACACATAGAGATTCATCGTCACTATATTTGGGATTTATTTCAGAATTGTGACATACAGCTTGCATACTGCAGAACAGAGGATCAAATTGCAGATATTTTCACCAGAGTTTTGGATGAAGCAAAGTTTGTCAAATTTATGGACAAGTGGAGTGTGAAAGAAATCATCATGTAAATGGGTACAAGAACAGCTATACGACCCAAAGTGGGAGGGAAGACCCATAGTTTCAGAATAAAATGTCCTTGAGGGGATGTCTTGGGTAGTGTAGACTTGTCATTTCTCCCCTCCCCTTTTCTAAGCCTTTGTAGCAGGGGATGTTCGTATAGTCACCGGTTGATGTTTATTAGGTGTCATCATTTAATTATCAAAATAGTAAATCCGGATGGGGTCAGTTAAGTCAGCAATTGAATCGGCATGATTACTTTAAGTAAGGTCAGTCAAGTTCCCGTGAATAAGCATGCAAACAGGAATGCAACTATTATTAGTCAGATATTGTAGTATAGATTAAGAAATGATGTAGCCATACAATCTATTAGATCCTTGCATATCCTTTCATTGTGCTGCCCACGCTTTGTGAGTGCACTTGCGTTTATGTATACACAATTCTCACATTCTCACTCCCCATATTGTGAACTCGTGACCAACCAAGAGTACATCAAACTGTTTTAACCTTTTTTTATAACAGAGCATGATAGGGCTACACCCTTTCAATTTTGACAGAGGTCCCGTTATATGAAGTCTTAGCCCAAAAATAATATGCATGCTAAAGAGTATGACCGCGCCATAGAATAATCACCAACGAGCATTCCTGTGCTTCTGGAGCAAGAGAGAACATACCGTGTGCCTCCGTTGTTAGTTAGACTTTGGTAGTTTAAACTTTAATGGTAGCTCTACATATACACGCATGTATTTGACATCTAGGGTAGACTCCCTAGTCGTTATGTTAACCTGTCTCTATATAATATTCTGTGAAATAACCCATATAGTGTGATATTACTGAAATCTACATGGGCACTGGCAGAAGAATAAATCCACCCACATTTTGCATACAATGCAGAAGCGGTTCATGTCGTGCAAATGCAAAAAAACTAACCCGACAAATTTTGTGTTCATTCATGCTCTTCAGATTTAAATCACAGGCTACAGTGCTGCATTTATCCTAAGCAAATAGAAAGAGAAATTCAGTACCAGATATCAGTGTGAAGGTCCTGAAACAATCTGAGCTCCCTTCGTCTGAACTGAGCAGCTCGCTCTTCTGGCTACTGATACAAAAAATGGTGAAACATATGTTCAGCAGATATCATCCTTGAACCCTTGTTAAACCCTCTGGATTGTTGATAAGGTTCGGGTGTACTCTGAATTAGACGGTCCAGTTTTGCATCGTCTGATTTTGAAAATATATTATTTAAAAGAATTGCTAATTCGTTCCATATGTTCATATGTTAATTCGAACCAATTCAACTTCAAGGGCAATAGCAACCGGGATATGTCACTCCGGACCACTTTTATTTGCAAGGTTGTCACCATCTACGTGCATAATATTTCATAAACTACCTTTTATCATTATTGTACACATTATAACATTTATAATAATAATAATTTGTATCATCATTTTTTCCACATTATAACATTAATAATAATAATAATTTGAGATTTCCTAGAAGAAAACACATGTTAATCATTTTTTTCTTTTTTTTTCATAATATTACTAGACAAGAAAGTTAATTTGAAATTCACATAAAACAAAAACAAAAAAAATTGAAACTAACATAAAACATTTTTACATAATGATAAATTGGTTGTCACTTTCATTAGATATTTTATTTTATTTAATTGATGATAGGGGTGGATTGGAATGTTATTCAGGAATTCACATGAATAAATATTTGTCTGGGATATGGAAAAGTAGTGAGAAGCACTCGTATTAAGAAGTTGTTAAAAATGTTTAACTTGATTCTTCCTATAACATTCATTACTTTGAAAGGTTACTAGCTTTTATACTCTATGTGAAAATTTGTACATGTAAGAGCGGTTAAATAAGAAACTACATGAGTATTGCACGATAAGAGAGGATTAGCAAAAGACCAAATTAAATAGGGAAAAGGTCAACTGGAGCATAGTAGTCAAAAGAGGGCATGGAGGCAAGAATGAAACCTCACATGCAACTAATGTGGGTCCAATATGAAGTATTGATTTTAAAGCCCAAATTGGGTCTGTTCAATGATTCCTTAGAGATCTTTCGAGTTTATGGCAAGTTAAGAAGACATATACAAATATGCTTTCTTTGACGATCTTGTATGATGATTAATTGATCTCACCAATTATAGGCAACAATGATATGTGTGATTGACACACATAATCTCTTCAAAATCACATGGACTTATATGTTTATCTTGGATGGAGGGTGCACCAACTCTCTTCTTATAAAATCTTAGCTTGTGAGAGTTTGACTAGTGAAGAGGACCGTAATGAGGATGTGACAACCATGTGGTCAAACATCTCCAAGGCTCTATGAGGATCAAATCTATCATATGTCATTTGTTACACCTCATATTGTATGAGGTTCCACATTGTGATTTTCATCACATTTGTGGAGATCTGTTGTTGGTTCCTTGGAGCGTTTGCACTGACTTGGAGGGATTTATCTTCATGAAGCCCCATTTCTTCGTGGCCTTGGATCATTTGATGGAGATATTTGGTTTGGGGGAGTCTCACTTCTCCTTGGTTGGATGATTGTGCTTACTACTTGGAAGTCTTTGCACATGTGTTTGCCTTGTTAATCACATGTTGGTTGCACTTTTGATGTATGTGGAATATATTATCTCATTATGGTGTGGATTGGTATTTATGCTTATCTTGGGTATGGATGATGGTTGTAGCCCCCAAGAGGTTAGGAAATGGTGTTAGGGAGGTAGATGTTATTGATGTTTCCCAATGACTTGGTGAGTTGATGTATGATGTTGATGTCACTAGGAGGGAGTGTTATGCATGGTCCTCGTGTCTTGGATGTGTGATGGGGAACACACTTGATGATTGGATGGGTTAGAACCTTGTTATGTCCCCTTCTCTAATGATGTTGTTATGGCGGAATGATTCATGTTGCCTCTATGGGATTTTCTTAGGTGATTTAACTTTATGATGTAACATTTGTTAGACATCACCTAGGGTACAATGTGTTTCATGATGTTAGTACCCTCATTGATATGTTATTTCCTAATTTCGAGTTAGAAAGGGGGGTACTACATATGACTTTATGGCAATCTGACATTTTCCTACAATTGGATGATTAATTTTGATGTAATAATCCCTTGGTGGTGGTGCATCTTAGGTTGTGTTTTATGTTTTATTGTTATCATGGTGGGGTTTTGCTAGGGAGAACATATTTTGTTTACATGGTACAACACTTTATTGGAGTGCACCCTTCAATAGCACACATGTTCATGGTGATTTAATATGTTGGTGACTAATTGGAGGGGGGCTATGGTTATATTTGAGCATTCACTTTTGTGCACACATGTTGAGGTTGATTTAATTGTTCAATGGTTAAATTAATCTAATGTGTCCATATTAAGGTTAGTAGTTTGGGCACACTACTTCATTGGCTTCTTTTTCACACTTGAAGGGGTTATTTAGAGGTTGGTTATGAAGGATTTTTATTGGGAGACGTGTAGCATACTTGGAGGGCCACACATGTGGCACATTACATGCATTTACTTTGTCATATTACTATATTTAGGCATATTCTTGGAGGGTGAACTTGTGGAGACGCTTCTTGCTATTCTTGGAGGTGTATATTATTTATTTCATGGAGTGTTGGTATGGTTAAAACCCTAATTCACACTTATCCCCCTAGATTTGTTTTATTGGAGGTTGCCTACTTACTATTTTGGGGTTTGACTACTTCATCTTGTACAGTCATCCATGGAGTTTGTTGCCTTGGGATTTGCACATGTGGATTGGTTGCATGCATCTTGTGGACCACTTTCTATTTTGAGAGGTTGGTTATGGAGCATTCTCCTAGGAGGAATATTGTATTTTTATATATGTTGTGCACCTTGGAAGGTGTTAGGTGGACCCTTGAGCACATCCTCCTAGATTGAAGAGTATTTTATTATATTTTGCATGCATTCATTCTTGGAGGGTGATTTCTACGTGGACCCATTTAGCATTTGACTTGGTATAATACATATTTATAGATGGTTCGTCCTCTCTTGGAGGTTGTTGTTGCTGCATATTATTGCCTATTTTTTTATGAGGGCGACCTCTCTTAAAGAGCCCAACGTCCACATGCCTTGATAATGTCAACCATGGATCTAACTACTCCAATATTTTACTATTTGTTGACTTATCATGGAGTTAGTTAGAAATATAATATATTTTATTGTATGATAGACTTAACTCAATGTATATAAAGAGGAGTTTCTCTTCGTTTCACTTGTAATTGGCAATTGGAGATTTAGAAGTTAGAGAAGTGATGAATATGAAGCTTAGGAATTGAAGCTCGATGGAGCTTATTTGTACTACCACTCTTAAATATTAATGAAATATTGAGGTATTGATCCACTTTGATGTATGGTTTTTTTATGCTCTTTAATTTGTTGTTCATGTTGTTGTAAATTCTTCTTGTTGTCATTCTTTTATAAAGGCTTGGTAATGAATTTGTTCATCTAGGAGTAAAGCAATTTGAGGAGTTTCTTGATCTATAAACTACCATGGATATTCCACTGGAACAGTTCGTCACAACAGATCTTGTAATATTTTGGAATATTAGATTGTGTAATTTATTTCCTTGGATCCTAGATTAATTATTATTAGCTTGGTGCTCAATATCTTGAAAATAACCAAAATACAAAAATGAAATAACAAATCCAATGAGCACACCATCCACACAATGATCACGAGATGTAACTTGGGAAACCCAAAACAAGAGAAAACCCAACTAGAAGGTGATGCCTATGCTCCGCTCTGTTTTCTTCTGCTATGAATATCAAGTACAAACAAAGGGGCACTCACTATGGAGTTGCCTTTGCCAATGTGGCCTAAATGGATGCTACAAAATCTCTTACCTCCTATGTTATGCTCCCAAAGTACCACTTGTAGATGCTCTGCTCAACTATGGAACAAGTACAATGCTAAATAATGGAACCCTTTATTCTCCTAGTAGCTTGTTATTTAACATAGCTTGATAGTTGTCCAGGGTTAAGGTTTTTGCATCCTCAACCCTCAATTAGTGATAAGATTTTGGACCTTCTAGAATATTCTTGAAAGTATACACATGGCTAGCCCCACATGTGTGAGTAATGGGGGTTGTTGTGGCATCCACTTGTACCATGGTGATCAACAAGGTAAGTAAACTTGCGGGGGGGCATAACTTCCACATATGAGCTTCGATTGAGGTGATTTTCACATCGTTGAAAAGGTAGAAGTGTGTAGAACAACATTTAGGGGTTGTGAGCTATGCCAAAAAGTTTTCACAACAAAAAATGTCATTTGATGCTTGAAAATGGCCCGAGAAGGTTTGAGACCCAAAATTTTCAAACTAGGAGCTACCACTAAAATGGGGCTTGCAAGCCAATTCTTCAAAATTTTCCACTAGAAAGTACCAAGATAGATGAAAAAATATATAATTATCCAATCCAAATCATACCTCCCCATTTTCGTAGGCTTTTGTTCCCCAAAATAATTTACTAAATGAGGTGAGGAAATTTGTCCTCTACCTTCTCCCTAGAGTGCCATTTTTCCTTGCTCGGAAGTTGTCCTTTCAACCCAATCTACCAAATGTCATGTTGCCCCTATCTAGGAGTTCTCGACTTCTTCTACAAAACTATATCTTATGCAACCTTTGCATGAGCTTCTAGTTCTAAGTACTCTATGGTAGGTAGGACATGCTCCTCAGTTTCCTGATCTAACATGGAAGGCTCATAAAGTTTCAAATTCTCCACATTCACTACTAAGTAAATGTGCATGTATGGGGGTAGATTAAGTCTATAGGCATTATCACCCACCTTCTCCAATACCTCATGTTATCCACATTTTGTGGGATAACTAAGGAGATGATGTCTTGAGGCCCTCGGGTTGCAAACATGGAGTATTGAGAGACAACTTGACCAACAATGTCCACTTGCACAAATGGAGACCCACCTCACCACCACAACTCTAGGTTGATCATGATGATATCCACCACATTAGTTGTCCTTTGGAAGAGATTGGGTCTTGCTCCATGAGGTAAAAGTTGGGTATTATGGTGAGTGTAATTTCAATATTTAAGTCATTTAAGTTTGTTACATCTATTACTGCTTTTGATTATGTGAAGTTTGCTTGGACATCATACTCTTTGCACTATTTTACCTTGATGGTTAGCATTGTGCCCTAGTAATTGGGTCACCCATAGGGATAAGGATGCTACTGGGAGGTCCTTTGGATGAGTCATTGTGCCATTCCCAACCATATTTATCACTTTCCACACTCCATCCCCTCATCTCCTCACCTTTTGGGTTTTTCGGGTGTACTGACCCAAGAAGGGGTTGTCCCTCACTTCATGGGAAGTGTTAGTACTCAATTTACAGTTTTAAAATTTTGGACTTTTGGTTGCGACAGACACACTACTGGAATAATGATATTCTTGCAGTGCCATCATAAAACATCATCTCACTTTCCAAAAACTCCTTAAATTCTTCGGGCCATATCTAGATGGCTTATGTTTTGATATATTGTGGCAATGTTCGTGTTGGCCTAACAAATCAATGACAATGGATTATTGATTGAAATTCAGTTGGTTTGATTAAGCCAATTTTGGTTTAAGGCTTCTTTTATTAACCAACTTTGGGTCTTTTTAGTTGGCTCTCGGCCTTATGCAAAGTGTTGTATTTTATCAACTTGTGGGTCTGAAGGACAAACTTTAGCTCCACGCCCCAAACTCCAGTCACACGCAACCTGCCGCACAATACACAAGCCATGAGTTAATTCACAGGACCAGTTCTCATACTAAGCCACGAATCAGGCCACGAGTCAACACCAAGACCAATAATCACACACCAATAGTTAAAAGACGTCAAGATCAGGAACTACAACTATCCTAGGATGGCTGTGAACAAAAAAGGAAGCTTGCTACAGAGAGGGATATTATGAGTGAAGTGTCTAGGACACATGAAACAATTCAGATTTTAGACAAAACGACTTCCTCATTAGAATTTGAGTTAGTCGCTTCTCGTAAAAACCTCGACGGTTCTCCTACTCTTGAAAACCCTACCGGAGAAGCTTCCAGTGAGAAAGCAAAGTTTTTGTTGTGATTGGAATCAACACAACTTTCAGTAGCAGAAAACGACGAGACTCTGTTCGAGATATTTGGATGCCACGAGGGACGAGACTCAGTCATCTTGAGCAGGAAAAGGGAATTGTAATTAGATTTGTCATTGGACGCAGTGCTACACCCGGTGGCATTTTGTATTGTGCCATTGAATTAGAAGAAGCCCAACACAAAGATTTCTTGACGATTAGAGTATACTACTGCAATTGACATATGGTCATTAGGTTGTGTCCTAGCCGAACTATTACTCTCACAACCTTTGTTTCCAGAGAAAGTGGTGTTGATCAGCTGGTGGAGATCATTAAGTTTATGGGGACACCAACTCGAGAATCTAAATTACACAGATTTCAAATTTCCTCAATTCAAAGCACATCCGTGGCACAAGGTATTTCATAAAAGAATGCCACCAGAGGCAGTAGATCTTGTATCAAGGCCCCTCCAGTATTCCCTAAATATGCATTGCAGTGCTTTGGAGGCTTGTGCACATAACATAAATTGTTTGTATTTCTAATTGCAAACGTGGTTGACAGATTTCAAATGTGTTGAGGGTAGTAACCATAAGAAATAACATATGTCCATATGTCATTTTAAAGCCTAGGTATGAAATGATTGAAAAATGTGCTCGCTAGTAAGAGAAAAAGCTTCCCATGTGTCATCAAAGAGAAGTGCTTGAATATGCAAATTCCAAGCGCATCGAGAGCACAAACTAAAGACAACTATAGGTGGCCCAACTTATTGTTATTGGCACCTACGCTATGCTTCTAACTGTAATTCGAGAAAGATCGTGGTAGATATCTACTATGGATAACTGGAGACAGGGTATTTGATAAACAACAGAAATTGGGTGGCAGAGTATTTAGGGATAAGGATATGCATCTTATTTTGGATATCGGATCCTCAAATTAATCCTCATTTAAGGGAAGTATCCAGGATTTCAAGGCACATGTGATAGGGAAAATGTCAGGCAGAGGACAGTAGTCAAAAACTTCCATTGAAGAGGGAAAATTTCAGTTTCATTTTCCCATGCATTCAAACTTTCCAACTACAGATAAACAGTTGATGAAGTTCCAAATTGACACTAATTTTCTAGACTGTGTCTAGATTGTTGGCAATAGATCAGGACTCGATCTTGTTAATTAGTTTTCTAATTATTAATAAAATGAGTATGAATAGGTGGCAAAGTATTCGAATAGCCAACCACACAACCAAAATCTCCAGCCACCTGGCAACAGTAGATGGCGGTCAAGGTGTCAAGCAGCCTCATCATTTCCAGATTTTCTGCAATGATTCGAGATTGATTTCCATTTTTAGTCTATGGATAATATTTTATCCCTTAAAATTTGTAACATCTCCAGGATTGTATTTTCTATTTGGTCTATGGTGTTTAATGTAAATGAGGGGGTGGGGGGGACCCAAGAAGGGAGAGACCGGAGACAGGAAAATGGGGGCAGAGGCCTGTGTATAATTGTGGTAAGCCTATAGGCATTCTTCTTAAGTATTCATTCCTGACATTGAGCATCCCTATGAATTGTGCTATCAAATTGTGGTCTTTTTCGTTTCCCATTCTGTTTTCCTCTTGTTTGAATGAGTTACAGACATTGAGAATCAATGACTGTCCATAAACAATAGATTCTTGAGCAGCAAGATTTGTTGTGATCTGCCTGTTGCTTGTGTGTTTTGTTCAAGTACCTGTCAAATCCATTTTATAGAGAGAGAATCTATGTTTGGTGGATGTTCTACTAATTATCACATTCTCCATTCTTCCATCCAACATCATATAAGTATTTGTCTGATATGTAGTTCACTGGCCTTTAATCTAATAGGGAGTTTACTTGACTCCATACCTAATGGTAAATCTCTTATCTAAAGTTAGTTTATTGCCCTCTTCTTTCCTCATTCAGTCTCGTTGATCCATCGAACCAAACCATAATCTAATTTTCATCTACAAAAACCATTGCAATAACTAAGATGTCCTAGGCTTGACCCTATAGCAGTCTAGGAGCAACTTCTAGCACTAATATCTTTTGGCACCGTTGTCGGGGATGAAGCGAGGAATATATATTCCCTAGGAGAACGACAACGATCAGATCCGCTTCTTGATGGTGAACAAGAAGAGGACATGTGCTTGACTGCAGATCTTTCACCATGGTGACTCCACTGTCTAAAGATTAATAGGTGACTCCATTGGATCCAAGCATGGAAACCATTCTGGCTCAAAGGTTTGTTTTTTGTGATTTTTCAGATGTCATTGGTTTTCCAAACCCAATTCTTAGCAGAGCTGAATGGGAAGGTACCCTTCCTACATTTAAAGGCGAAGATTGGGAGGTTTTGACTGAGCATCTGCTAGATTTTCATGATTTTATTCATGAACGTCAGATTGTGCATGAGGATTCCAAGATCAAGCTTTTTAGATACTCATTGAAGGGAGCGGCCCTTGACTGGTGCAGATCTTTTCCAACTTCAAGTATTAACTCATTGGCAAGTTTTCATAATGCTTTCAATATATTTTGTAAAGAAGATTTTTCAGCTGAAAGCCTTTTTGAAAATTGTTGTGATGAATTTGATAAGCATATTCATTAGAAAGCAAATGTTTCTTCTAATTGCAAGAATGAAAATCATGTTGTTGAGGAAGATTTTCCAGATCTAATTGATAGTAGGAAAGATGACTTCATAGTTGTGGATGCATTAGATTTTGTTTCTGATGCACCTGTTGTCTTAGATCTAAATGAAAAAATAGTTGAAGAAGAGGTATTTCCTCAACTCCTTCAAGTGGATTCATATGATATGTTGTTACATGTGATTAAGGAGGAAAATCAAGAGGTTGCTCATCAAGAACAAATATATGAGGCAGCATACGACAATGTTAGATTTGATCAACAGGTTTATGAGAACATTCTACCCATTTGTCATGTACAGTCAGAACCAGTTTATGGCAGCCATCTACCAGAAGGGGAAGCAAAGTTTGAGCTGCAAGTAGAGGAAAACCAGTTTGGTTGTTCATCTATTTCTTTCTTCTATGATCTGGTAGCCATTTATATGGAATCATATTTCCCAGAAGATTTTAGTCTTGCTATTTTCATAATTAAAGCAGATGATGATCGTAAGTATATGCTGCAAGTTGAAATTTTGTTGCAAGTTATGAATTCCTCTCTGATTTCTATCTGCATTGGAAGAACTTTGGTAAATGGTTTGAGGTTATCATGGCTTCATTGGAAACATACTTTCACTTGATCAAGTGATGGTATAATTGGTTAGAAGTAGGGTAGGCAATAAGCTCTATTCTTGAGCATTTGTTTTTACAGTTTACATAGTGTAATCATGTTTGCAACGGAAAGTTTGGTTTCATCATTTTGTTAGAGTTTGAATAAGTTGCAGAAGTTTGGACCTGATTTGAAATTCTATTGACAGACTTCGTACCCAATGGACTAGGCACAACACAGAAGAATGCGAACGTTTGTAGAGACAAAAGTTTGCAGGCTGTGTTGCACAGATGCACAGAGGAAAAGGCATAGTGGTTTGCTTGTTCTTGATGCCTCACAGAGAGAGCATCATCCCTAGAAGGAGCCAATGTTAGTACTCAATTTACAGTTTTAAAATTTTGGACTTTTGGTTGCGACAGACACGCTACTGGAATAGTGATATTCTTGTAGCACCATCATAAAACATCATCTCACTTCCCAAAAACTCCTTGCATAGGGTCTTTGAGCATTGATTTATTTTGATGAGGTAGTTTGGAGGTACATGCTTAGATGGATATTTTATTGATTTGATTTACTCATCATGATTCTTTGACTTGAGATCCTTGGAGGGCGTATCCATTTGTCTTTGCAGGACCCAGTTGGTGGACAAATTTGGAGGAACAAGCCTAGCTTGGGCTTCCATGGGGCTTGAAGCCCACAAGTTGGATGTCGAGGGCCCACATGTTGGATCATGGAGACATGTCTTTGGAGGCTTACATGACATCATGGAGGACCTAACCTAGCCCCTACCACCCAAATTTTTTTCTTGAAGGAGGCCTAGAGTTTGGTGGTGATGGACTTACTACTTGACACTTGGCATGATTTTGTGGGAGGAGACTTGAGGAGGATATAGCGCATGAGAGGGAGGCTTTATGAGCCCCAACAACCTCAACCTTCTACTCCAACGACTTGCTCAAAGGGTCAAAACGTCACCCTTAGAGAGGTGACATCATTCTAGAGTTTCTATTATGCACTTTTTTAAGATTTAAATTTGAATTGAAGATGGATTACTTGTGTAAAGGGGAAAAATAAGGGGTGTTGTCCCCTTATTTTTTTCTTACCCTAATTTATGTGGACAAACTATGTTTAAGACATTTTGTATAAATAGAGATCATTTTGAATCTCATTTATATGATAACTATCCCATTGTGAGAAGTACTTGGCTGAAATTTTCACTATACTTGAGGATTCTTGGTGTTTATCTCTATTGCAAATGATTTTTGGTGCATCTCTTAATGAATGGATGAGCTAAGGTGGTGTGCACCCCTTGGAGGCATGTTTTCTTGATATTGGATGGTAATTTACTTGGTGAACTAGGGTTTGATCTCTCTCTTTCTTGGAATTGATGAGGAAAAATTTGCATTTGTTAGTTATTTCTTGCTCTTTCTTGGTTATCGTAGGTTGAAACCCTAGGAGGAGTATGTTGGATACACCCCCATTAAGCTTCATCTAATTTTCTAAGTTTACAAGTCATTTTGCAAGGGTTACTAGGAGAAATATGAGTGTGTATACCCTCCTAGATTTTACCCTAGTTTGATTAGCATACCCTAGGGAGTAAGAGGATTTACACCCCTAGGGACCTTCTTGATCCAACTTGTGTTTAAAGACTCCATTCACCCAAATATTAAAGGCATTAATCTGAATCTAGCATTGGGGATACAAAATACTTGCCTCGGTAAATGTGAAAAATCATTCTTTTGAGATTGTCTAATTTGGAATCAATTATATGCTTTGTATGCTTGGTTGAGCCACCGGGGCATCTCAATTTGCTGAGTATTTCTTACTTCTTTTATAACATTTCATCTACAGCCATTAGGGCTGCAGAAACCCTAAATCAAATCTTCAAGTAACTCCTAACTCAACCGTAAAAAATTGCTAGAAGTTTGCCCCTATTTTCTCCTAACCCTAACACACTTTTTGGGTGGATTACTTGTGATTTTTGGTGGCTTATTTATCTGTTGTAATAACTTGTTTGTTACAGCTATAAGGATGATAATTACTTATGCAAAACTTGTTTCCAATAGCCTTACATTGTTGCTAAAGTGTTATGCTATCTTCTTGAGCTAAACTAGTCAATTTGCTAGCTTGTCTCTTGTACCTTTCAATAAGCTTTGAGCAACTTTATTTTGCAGCTGTCATTGCCATTTTGTTGCTGATATACATCATTTTTTACTGCTGAAATTAGGGACAACAAGCTTAACTTGCTTGTCCACCTAACATTATATGCATATACTTGGCTTGTTCTTGTGTCTCGGGTAGGTACATCACTCTTTACAGGTACTCTTATCGCTTGGAAACCATTGGCTACCATCAAGACTATTTTCCAAGCCTTTTCCGCACTTACTATATTGACCTATAGAGGCTACACTTCCATCACATCACTTTCCATCTCATTTCCCCGTAGGGTCACCGGGATTCCTCCCTTGAGGTGATCACTTCTTCTCTAAACTAATGAGAATACCTGCCTAAGGTGATTGTGGGTAAGTGTTCTCTAAGTTGTCACCATTTGGTGGTTGGGTTGAGCTTTTCCCAACCTACAACTTGTGTGATAATATTTTGGCACTATTGTCGGGGAGGATTTGGAATTGTCTTCTGAATCCTAACGACACTTTGGCAAGCTATCCCAAAGCTTCTTCCCTAGCTTGCTTGACAACTCCACCTAAAGGATGTTCCTTTTTCACTTTTTATGAGCTCTTCTTGAAGCTCATATGGCGACTCCACCTTCCCATAACCCTTCTTCCCTTAAGCCTTTTCCCCCAAGGAGGTTCAAACCTTCTAAGGTTTACCGAAGAATGCCTCCCCTCAAGTCTCTTGTTGTCAAAACCCTTTTCCATGGTACCCTTCCCCTTGCCCCAATGGCTCACCCTTGGAATAAGGACCTTTACAAACCCCTTAACATGGCCACCATCCCTGGATACCCCAACACAATGCCAAAAGAGTCTCACAAATGGTTGCAAAGTTTTTGGGAAACAATGTCACCACTCCAGACGATCATGTTTATGTCGTAGGCCGAGACATGGAAAATGTAGAAGTGGAACATGAGGATGTAGCCATGAGACTAATAGCCTCATCTTTGATCAAAGACGCCCATAGGTGGTTTAGAGGGCTACCTGACAATCATTTAGCATCTTATGAAGATTTTGCCAAATTATTCAAGAACAGATAGACAAAGAAAAAAGACAATGGCATGTTTGTAGCTTAGTTCAATCAAATAAAGAAAAAGAAGAATGAGATAGTGAGTGAATTTGACACCAGATTCGACAGATTATACAGTTATATTTCAACAAATTTGTGTCCTACAGCTGCAACAGTTGTCTCCTTTATGTGAATGCATTTGATGGGCAATTTCGCTTTATTCTAAAGGACAAGAAGCCCACTTATTTGACACAAGTTAAAGAGTGTAGTGCAAAAATTGAAGAAAAACTCCTTGAATCGAGTAGATCCTTTCTAATATACTCGTGTCAAAGCATAAGAAAAGTTTAAGGCTTCCAGTAGCAGTGCTCCCGATCCAATTGCCCTTTTGACTCATAAGATAGATCAAATGAGTACTCAATTTGTCCAAGCACATAATCAGATCATGGGTCGGTTGACTTATGCGGAGAGAAATCAATCTGCCTCCAGACCTCAGTTTACTACACAACAGAGAGATGCCACAGGTTGGAAACCAAGGCCTCAACAAGAGGCAAAGGTCCTTGATACTTTGAAACCAATTGGAATGGTTGACACTGAACAAACACCATAGTGTTCTCCATGCCAAGAACCTCACAAGGAAGATGAGTGTCTCTGACAAGATGAAGATTCTTCCGACAGTATGAAATTCATGGATATGATTCGTAATTTCCAAGAGGAAGAAGTTACATAGGAATAGATTGACGAAGCCAGAAGATAGGGGGAAATAGAGGGGAGACTCCAGGTTTTAAATCAATTAATAGATGCTCAAAGGAAGGAGCTAAGGAAGAGGGAATATTTGACATACACCAAAATAAATAAAGATTCAACGCCTCCATCACAACCTACCAATCCTCCTCTATCTACAAAGAAGGTGGTCCCACCGCTTCCACCTCTAGTACATGAGCTGCTTCGAAGGCCAGCTCCAACAGATGAGATTTAGTTGAACGTAGACGTTGCAACCATGTTTGGAAAATTGAATTTGACAGTTCCTATGACAAAGATGTGCAAAATCCCTTTTGTAAGGAGGGAAGTATTGAAGTTATTATAGCTACCAATTGAGAAGGAAGATCCTCCCATCATTTTGAACATGTATCTCAATCAACAAAAGGGCAACAATCCTCCTTTCTATCTCTCAATAGGCATGAATGGCCTCCACTTGAACAACTGTATGTTGGATTCCAGGGCCTCTGCAAATGTCATGTCATTAAAGGCAATGGAACAACTTGGTTTAAATACAACCCAACCCTATGGAAATGTATGTGGCATTGATTCTAAAAGGGTCAAGGTTTATGGGTTATGTGAGAACATTGAGGTCTTTTTTATTGACTTTCCACATGTAAACCTCCTGATGAATATAGTGGTGATTGATGTCCTAGATGCTTAAGGGATTCTCTTTTCGAGGAGTTGTTCTGCTTCCCTTGGGGGTTTTCTTAGCATGAACCTCACCCATGCACACATCCCTATGGGAGATGGCACTTTTGAGATATTATACAGTCGAGAGTGAACCTACAAGCATGTGATTGATCCCAACGTTCCTGACTATACAAGTGAAGATGAGTTTGATGAAGTCCCAAACACCATTGAGTATAATCCACATGACTTTCCTTTTATGCAAGAGGACTCCATAGACATGCTCCTCCCAAGGACAAATGAATACAAAGAAAATCTTATAGAGTTCCAAGGGAAGTAGCCAGGGTCTATCCAAATATTGAAGAAAGAAGATAAAGAACGTGAATAAGCCATCAAAAGGGTAGTCAACACAAAACCTCCTTATTATCCATACATTGAGAATATACCTTACATCAATTACAATGAAGGAAGTCCAGCATTCATGTGGGACAAGAAGAAGGGAAAGCCCAAATATGACCATAAGGATGACATCTCATGGCTTGGCCCTTACATCGTCAAGAAGAAGTTTGATAAAGAAAAGTATTATTTGACATCTTCGGATGGGAGAAAGATGCCATTATTAGTGGATGGATCTCTTCTCTGGCCTTATGTTTAGGTCACTTGACTTCTTCAGGGCCCAGGCCCCAAGTAAGTAGGCATAGGTTTACCAGGAGATGTCCCCAAGTAAGAGCCATATGTTATCCCCATTTTGTGGGATAACAAAGGAGATGATGTCTCGAGGCCCTCATGTTGCAGAAATGGAGTACCGAGAGATAGGTTGACCAACAATGTCCACTTGCATAGATGGAGACCCACCTCACCACCACGGCTCTAGGTTGATCATGACGGTATCCACCACATCAACCGGCCTCCAGAAGACATTGGGTCTTGCTCCATGACGTACAAGTTAGGTATTATTGTGAGTGTCATTTCAATATTTGAGGCATTTGAGTTTGTTACATCTATTACTGCTTTTGATTATATGATGTTTGCTTGGACATTATGCTCTTTGCCTTGTTTTACCTTGGTGGTTGACATTGTGCCTTAGTAAGTGGGTCACCCTTAGGGATAGGACTGCTACTGGGAGGTCCTTTGGATGATTCATCATGCCATTCCTGACCATACTTATCACTTTACACACCCCATCCCCCGATCTCCTCACCTTTTGGGTTTCTCGGGTGTACTGACCCAAGAAGGGGTTGTCCCTCACTTCATGGGAAGAAGGGGTTGAAGGCCTAGAGGATTGTAGCTGGAAAAATATAAAATCCTATTTATGAACCTTCCATATGCTTTCCCAAAAGAGGTATTGAGAGAAATGAAATGATTCTCCTAAAAAAAAATCAAAGACCTGCAAAAGCAAATAACATTATATAAATGTCCCCACTTGTTTGAGATGTTTACACTCATGCGATGTCCCTTTATTTCCTTGCATATGGCACTCTGTGTACCTCTAGTGTCAAGTGGCCTTGTGGTACTTCCCTCCAAGCTATTCGATTCACCAATAGGGACTACCCAAGTTTTTTGACCTCTAATTAATTAATGGGATTAAACGGGTTTGGAAAAAGGATGCATTGAAAATGAAGGTGCAACACACCCTCTACAAAGGTAACCATAAGTGAGACACTACAACTTGTTCTATGTCATGAACTGCATGCCCAAAAGTCTTCCCCTCATCCATGTCACATCATCCACATGACTTAGAAGGAGGCCCCCTCAAGAAACACCCCTAAACTTGAGGAACCATTCACCCAATAGGTCGTTTTGTTAACCCTCCCATACCTAAACTTAGCAATTTGCATAGGGTCTTTGAGCATTGGTTTATTTTGATGAGGTATTGTGGATGTACATGCTTATATGACTCTTTTACTAATTTTATTTACTCAT
>ML838859.1:59891-70808 GCA_009831015.1 Picea engelmannii
CATCTATGGTGTTCTTCCAATAGCATTATGGATGATTCCGTCAGACTGCGATTATTTCAACGCACACTTACTGGCCCATCAGCCAAATGGTATGTCGAAGAAAAATCAGGGTCCCATACGACCTTTGAGTCCTTGGCCAAAGCCTTCTTAACTTTCTTCCAATTACCCATCCGCCATGACAACGGTCTAGAACTACTGTCTAACTTCAAACAGACCTCAACCACCCACATCGCTGACCACATTCATGAGTGGCGTAGGCGACATAGTTTGTGTAAAGCAAAAACCACCAAGCAACAGTGCCTTGATTGGTTTCTTAGATCACGTGTCGCTCTCCTTGGAAAGGATGTAGCTTCCACCTTCCCCCAATCTGAAGAGGAAGCCATCAGTAAATCCCAATAGTATGACCTCATATACGCACAGTCAGGATACTTATACACAGTACTTCCTGATCTTCCAAAACCTGTGCCATTTGGCCAGGACAAACCTGGGATGTCTCACTCAGCAGACAGACTAATAGGTGCCACCACACACCATGGTCCACAACCCCAACCACCACCGATGTATGGAACACCTCAATACCCGTCGGCATATGGGGGCACTCCTTATTTCCCCCCACCCCCTCATCAACAACCATATCCTGTTGCTATACCTCCACCCATTAGTGGACCACCACCAACACACCCCATACATCCACCGATTCCCACAACCAGTGGTACCCCCTCAACATCCGCTTATAGTACTGGTGAAAGCACACAGCCTTCCTACGTACCTTACGGATCGGCAACACCACAAAATCCTTATTTTCCGTTTCCTGGTCCTCCACAACCCATGGCTCCCCCACATCCACATGCGGGGGTAAATTTTGTTCAACCATCTGCTGCTCAACAATACCAAAATTTTGAATAGTTGAACACAGCCAACCCGACTCACCCTTCGAACAATACCAAGAGGAAAGGAAGGAACAAGAATAACAATAATCCTAGTCAAGGCGGGAATCAACCCCCACAACATCAACCCACTGGGGGCAACCAGAACCAAGGGAACCAAAACCCCCAAGGGGGCAATAACAACAAACGCCAAGGGTGGAATAATGTTAAAACCATCCACCCTTGTGCTCTTTGTGGTGTGTTCGGTCATTACACCCACCATTGCCCCTAGATCGCTGATTTCAAAAGGTTGAAAGACTCTGGGAGCATTCCCCCTTCTCCTGCACAACCTGCCCCCCAGCAGGCACAACAACAATACGCGCAACAACCCCCTCTCGCCGTACTACAGAATCCTATCCCACATCAAGGTGTCATAAACACCCAGTAGGACACGCAGCATCCCCCACCTCAGACGGGCCAATATCACAACCCCAACAATCCAGTAGAGCGAACAATTCTCCTCACCAGTGAGGAAGAAATCCTTTTGCAAACACGCAATCGTCAGTATCCTACAACAACTGAGTCTACTCCTATCTCTCTAGAGACAAACCCTACACCAACGGGACCCCCGTTGACGATTCCTCACCCTTCTGCCGAACCACCATTACGCATCCCTCACATCCCCTTGCGCAGGAATGTCCACAACCCACAGGCTAGGGCAGCTCATAACTACAACTTGGTAGACGACTTAGCACAATCCCCGGCTGCCATGTCAGTCTTGGAAGTCCTCCAGACTTGTCCTATGCAGCGGAAATCTCTACTTTCCGCCTTGGGAGCAGTCGATCCTGCAGATACTCGACTCATCACTTTTGACCTTGATAGCTGCGAACCTCGTCTTCCTGCCGCGGTCGCTATTCAAATACCAGTAAAAATACGGAACATCACCGTCCATCGATGTATCATCGATGAAGGAGCATCTACATGCATCATGTCCAAAACAGTATGGAAAAAACTTGGTTCCCCAGAACTCATACCCTCCGCCATCACATTACGAGCTTATGATGGACGACCATCATCTCCTGAAGGGCTCTTCCAAAACGTCCCTGTAAAACTCGGGGGCAAGACTATCCTCATTGACATTGAAGTTATCGACACTCAACTCGATTACAATATCTTGTTTGGACGTAGCTACATGTATGCTATGAAGGCAGTGGCATCATCTGTCTTTCGGACAATCATGTTCCCCCACAACAGAAAGATTGTGACCATTGACCAAGTCTCTCATTACGAGCCTAACCCATCTGCCAATCTCGATAACATTCTTCCCCTCATTCACACCAACAAAGACGCATATCCACTCGTTGAGATGGGTCCTGGTATTTTCAAAGATCCATCCTTATTAGGGACGTACCATGGAGCACCACCACTCCTTCTCCCTAATCACGTATGCATCGTATCCTCTAACGGAACTCACACGAAGGGTGCTCATCCTCCTCAGGAGGCTTCAGTCATTCCTGACGTCTCAACAGTCGCAGCATCACTCCCACAGGAGCCTTCTGTGAACTCGTCGACCCCCACAGTCCACGAATCCACACCCCCTCAGGGGCCTAGTCCCATTTGGGAGATAGTTCCCCGACCCCTCACTCAAATTCCCTTCTTTTACCCTCCACCCGGTATAAAAGCTTTCCAGGTAGCCGCAACGCTCACACTACCCAATATGGTGTTAGCAATCCCAGTGTGGTATTTACATCCACCTGAGATGGTCCCTCGCCCACAGGAAGGCCTCCCCATGACGATTCCTGTCCTCACCCCCACTCCCCCCATACTCCCTACCCCCCCTGCTACAACTGGGGGCAAGAGAAAGAACAAGGAGCCCACAAATCCACTTCCTCCGCGCATTCCACCACCTTGCGCATTATGTGAGACAGAGGGTCACCAAACCAACAACTGCCCATCACTACCGGAATTACGGAATTTGATTCCAATCAATCAAACTCCCACAACACCCGTCACTACTGTTAGTGCAACTACCACCCAACCTTCCAGTAGTAAAGGGTTGAGGACCAAATTCGCGTGTGTTATCTGTTCATAATATGGCCATTACACCCATCATTGCCCAGAACTACCACGCTTTCGACAGACATTAGCGGCCGTACGCCAGAATTTTCAGAACAACCCACGCCCTGCTATGTCCTCTACAACAAATATCACTGATATTCGCTATGTCACCACTTCAGTCAACGAACGCATGAGATGCCCTTGCTCTCTTTGCGACTCATTGGCTCATTTTACATACCAATGTCCTACGATCCTGGAATATCGACAACGTCAATTGGCCCTACTTCACCAACCCGCAGCAACGGTCATTGACATCACTTCGCCACTGGCAGATCTTCACGTCATTTCTCCCGAGCCCGAGGCACTCCCTACGCCTCCATGGTTCTTAGATAACGTCTCTGAGGAGTTACCCCGCAACTCCCCCAACTCTCCTGCTCATTCCCCTACAGAGACTCTCCACCCTACCACTACGGGTACCCCTCAGTACCTCAATATATGGTTTATGTCGAGTGAAACCTCACCATCTTCCAGCATTTCCCCCTCTATTTCTTCAGCAGGGGGCACTCACACTATCACTGAGATCACTCCTCACGATCCATTATATTCTCGTCGTTTCCAATGCGACGAAGAAATACTGGAAGAGCTACAACACCCAGACTCTCCCTGGGATGCACTACATCATCGTGCACTCTTCCTTCCACAGGAAGCCCTCATGCCTCCTAGTCAAAACCCCATTTATGCGGTCGAAACCAAAGACTTTATCCCACCCGAGCCAATCGATTGGTTCAATAATCCCATTCCTGCCCCCGACGCTTTTGAAGAAGGTAATCTGGCCAACATTTCCCCTACCATCAAAATCGACATTTCCATTAAAGATGGCATCGTCGAAGAAATCATCATTGGAGCCGCTTGCACTCCTCAGGAAATCGCCGCATATAAATCCCTCTTCTAGGAATACAGGGATATTTTCGCCTGGTCATACACGGAGATGCCTGGACTTGATCCCTCTATTGTCGAGCATCACATCGACACCTAGCCTGACATCACACCAGTTCGCCAGAAACAACGACCGCTACACCCATCCAAGGCCGCGGCTATCAAAGCCGAAATCGATAAATTACGTACGGCCGTGTTTATTTATCCTATCGCTTACACTTCATGGGTTTCCAACCCTGTACCCGTCGACAAAAAACAGGGCACTATCCGCGTTTGCACCAACTTTCGCGATCTCAATAATGCATGTCCAAAGGACAACTTTCCAACGCCTTTCATCGATCAAATTATCGACGACTGTGCCGGCCACGAGGCTCTCTCCTTTATGGACGGCTTCTTCGGCTATAACCAAATTCAAATCCACCCAACCAATCAATACAAAACTGCATTCATTACCCCGTGGGGTACGTTTGCATATCGTGTCATGCCCTTCGGCCTCAAAAATCCTGGCGCAACTTTCCAGCGGACAATGACATATATCTTTCATGACCTGGCGGCAATCATCCTCGCCTACTTGGACGACCTCACTGCTCGATCCAAGAAACGCACCTAACACCTCAATGATTTACGAATCATCTTTCAATGGTGTCGCTAGTACAACATCCGCTTGAACCCTCTCAAGTGTGTATTCCGTGTCACCGCAGGGCGCCTCCTCGGTTTTATCGTTTCCCAAAGCGGTATTACCGTGGACCCCCTTAAAGTCAAAGCTATCACTGAAATTCCACCTCCTCGAAATTTATGACAACTACAGAGTCTACAGGGCAAAGCTAACTTTCTGCGACGCTTTGTTCCTGATTACGCCATCCGCGCACATGGTTTCCTTCGCTTACTACGTCACAACATCCCTTTTCACTGGGATGACTATGCCCAACAGTCGTTTGACGATCTCAAAGCAGCACTTTCAAATGCACCTTTAATCAGTGCACCCGACTATAATCGCGACTACATTCTCTACGTATCAGCATCAACTGTATCAGTAGCCGGCGTCCTCGTCCAGCTCGGAGATGAAAATCGTGAACATGTCATTTACTACGTTAGTAAGAACCTCTCAGGACCACCCTTGAAGTACAAACATGAAGAGAAACTTGCTCTGGCAGTTGTCCTCGCAGTTCAAAAACTGCGCCATTACATTATGCTTCGCACCACCAAGGTCGTCGTAGATTCCAACCCTATGCAATATTTGCTCAGCCGTCGACAAGTCAACGACAAATTCGCTCGATGGATCGTTATCCTTCAGGAGTACGACCTCGAGTTCTCAACACCTAAGAGTAAGAAGGCCCTCGTTCTCACTAAACTTGTCACGGCCCTTCCCTCTGGCACACTTAGTGCCCCGGTCAATACCGACTTTCCTGACGAACATCTCTTTTACATCGCTTCAGATGATCCTTGGTATGGCGACCTTCTCGTCTACCTACGAACTCAAAAGTTCGGTAACCATTTATCACGAGATGATCGTCGACGCATTCGCCATCAGGCCCCCCGCTATCTCCTCATCGGAGACATCCTATATCGGCGAGGCGTCGACACCATTCTTCGTCGTTGCCTGACTATTGACGAGGCCGACAGAGTCTTAAACGACTACCACAATGACGCATGTGGAGGCCATCTTTCGGGCATCTCCACGGCTCAAAAGATTATCCGGGCCGGTTACTTTTGGCCTACCCTGTTTCATGATTGCATTCATGCCGTGAAACACAGTGAGCAATGTCAGCTCTATGCCAACAAAGCCCGCGCTCCCCCCACTCTTCTTCACCCTATCATTACTGCAGGCCCCTTTTGTAAATGGGGCATCGACTTTATGACTTGTAATCCCCCCTCCAACAATGGTCACAAATACATTGTTGTCGCCATTGATTACTTCACCAAATGGGCCGAAGCTATGCCCACTTTCAACAACACCGCTGACACTGCAGCGCGTTTCTTCTTTAACCACGTCATATCCCATTTTGGCGTACCACTCCAACTTGTTTCCGACCACGGGAAACACTTCAAGAATGAGATCTTCATCGAACTCTCATCTCGGCTAGGCTTCTCTCACGAGTTTGCCTCGCCATATTACCCTCAGTCAAACGGACAGGTCGAGGCAGTGAACAAAGTCCTTAAGACCATGTTACAGCGCACGGTTAATAAACATAAGACCAATTGGCATCATATGTTATTTTCCGCGCTATGGGCTTATCGAACGGCAGTAAAGACCGCTACAGGTTTCACGCCATTTCATTTAGTCCATGGGGTCGAGGCAACTCTTCCCATTGAGTGCGAAATCCCCACCCTACGCACCGCAATCGAGCTTTTACTTGACACAACTCCGATGGAGCAGCGCTTGCTGAACTTGGAGTTGTTGGATGAAGATCGCCGATCTTCATTACAGAACAACGAGGCAGCTAAAAAATGATCCAAGGCTACCTTTGATCGCCATGTCAACCTTCGGTCATTTCGCGAAGGCGATCTCATCTTGGCCTATGATATCGCCCATGATACCTTTGGCCATGGCAAATTCGAATCACTCTGGCATGGCCCTTACATCATCCAACATTGCCTCACCAAAGGCGCATACATCCTGGCCTCCCCCGAAGGCCTCTCACTCAAAGAACCCGTCAATGGGTTGTATCTCAAGAAATTTTATGCTTAAAAGTAGTCATTCTACTTTAGGTTATTTTTTCTTCTTTTTTAGTGTTTTTTATCTTTTTTCTCCTACCCTATCGTCTAAACTGTCCTTTGTGCTATTGAAAGATGCTTCCTACACCAGCTTACCACATTGGTTACGCTGACGGCGCCAACCGTTGGACACAAAATCTCGCTTCGGCTGCTTGGGCTCTCCATACCCCCTCACATGAAATGATCCATTCAAGCGGCATTTGTTTGGGACCAGCAACCAACAACCAAGCCGAATACACTGCGGTTATTGGCCTCCTGGCCGACGCCCAACGTCATCATATTCGTCACCTTAGCATTTTCCTCGACTCTCAACTAGTCGTTCTCCAGCTCAAAAATGTCTACCGTGTACGCGATCCATGCCTCTTTAGCAAATACCTGCAGGTTAGATTATTATCTCGACATTTTGATTCCATTACATTTACACATATTCCCAGACAATTGAATCAAACAACAGATGAAATAGCTAACATGGTGTTAGATTGGCATATATCACATCAAGCTACACATACATAAACATCTCATACATCCTGTCACAGCATATAGATAGAATCGACAACATCATCATCAACACCACAAAACATATGTAAACAACATCAGGATCTCAAAAAGGTGTATACTCATATATATATATATATATATATATATATATATCAAGGCCTCTCCGGCCATCCGAACATTTACATACAAAAAATACATATGCCTGCAGGCCAGTGCCACACCTCGGTACAGAATCGGCTCACCAGCCTATATGCAATCAAAACAGTTTACAATATACATCCATCAGGGTGCCTCTATCGCACCCCCAGCTGCTCCTCCCTCAAGAGGAGGTGGTGGCCCACCCCCACCTGCCCCAGGCGGTGGTGGTGGAACCCCTGCAGGACCCTCCTGCCCCGGCGGCAGTCGTCCACTAGTCATCGCGGCAAGCACAGCTGCTCGCCGCACTATACCCCGCCATGGTGGAGGTAATCCTATGCACTGCTCCAGGAACCCCTCATCCTGGATGTGGATCCACATGCCCTCAGGCACGTCCTGCAACACCGTCTCTAGACGACGACGTATATCATCAAAATCTACTCCGGCTGCCGCCGGAGGAGCATGAGATGGCCCCGCACCAGGGTCATCGAATCGACGCCTCCTCGCTGCCCTCTCGGGCTCTGCTGGACGCCCCGCAGCCTCATCCCGCCGGTGTCTCTCCCCACACGACAGTCTCTCCGACTCTCGCTGAACCGACGCTCTATGCAACTCCACCTCGCGCCTGCAAGGTGCCACATTTGCGCATGCACCAAACAACAAACAACAGATCGTATCAGTGTCTATAAATCATACATATGGACTGATATCTCAAAAACACAACATAAATAAAAAACATACACAAACTCAGCATACCTCGATGGTCAAAAACCTCCCTAGGAGGCAACACCATGTCCGGGTCCCCCCGGAAGTCCACCCCATCATAAGGGTACTGTAGTATGACCTGCGACATTTGCCGCCATATCTGCGCCGCCTGCACCGTAAAATAATGCCCACCTTTGCCACCACCGTGGCGAACCAAAACTGTCGACCACCGCCTCAAGCGCGGCTCTCGTGCCCCTGGCACCTCAAGTAGAACCCTCGGGCGCAACATCGACACCCTCTCCAAGAACCAGGCTACCAGGATCGAGCCAAAAGCAAACTCTCCGGTACCTGTGGACCGACAACGGTCAAACTGCGCGATCATCCACGCGTGCAGCGTAAGCCCCCGAACCGCTCACGGCCCACCACCACCCTCTCCAGCACCAGCAGCTGGCCACCACTAATCCGTTGGGTCGCAAGTGACCCATACACGCGAACAATCATCATCGCTATGCAACGATGAGCTAGGGCATCCAGACCACTAATACTCACTATAGTCCCAGACATGTAGTTCTCGCCTGAGCAATATCGCTCGACAATCTCCCACAGGTGTGTGTCCCTCGGCAACACAAGCTCTGCCGGCAGCGGTGTTCCCCAGAAGGGGAGCCCAGTCAAAAAATATATATCCTCCACCGCAGTGAAGGGGATCTGCTCTCCTCGCATGAGGAAGCAGTGCAGATCTGGACTCCACATCTGGAGCAAGAACTGGAGTAAGTACTCCTGTGCCCGTATCAACGGGCACTCAAAAAACTTTAGCAACCCATTGGTTGCTAAAGCCGCTTGAACCGCAGGCCCTGCATTGGCCACAACATCTTCCAACTGCGACCAGTCTCGCTCACGCCACCGCACATCCATAGTCACTGCTAGCCATTTGCACATAACACAGAGTCCTATATTAGCTTATGCAACCATCAAATGCATAAAAAAGACTCATTTTTCACCCTTCAACCTTGCCTTCTAGGCGCGGTTTTACCACCCACAGGTGCACACACATGCGCACCTGTTCACTATACAGGCGCGCACGTATGCGCGCCTATTTTTCTCACAGGCGCGCTTGAGAGCGCGCCTGTTCACCATACAGGCGCGCGCTAGTGCGCGCCTGTCAAACTCACAGGCGCGCTCTAGTGTGCGCCTGTTCACCCCACATGCGCGCACTAATGCGCGCCTGTCCACCTCACAGGCGCGCCCCTAGGGCGCGCCTTAAATTCCCCCTCACGCGCACCAATGCGTGTTTATTCAGTGGACAGGCGCGCACGTATGCGCGCCTTCCACTGAATCGCCTGCGCATGTGGGCCCACGTCCTACCAAAAACCCTCTCAAAACCCCTGTACGGCCCCCCGTACCTACCCTGCCCAAAAATTAGAAACCTATTTCTATGCAGGATGATCAGACCACCAACCTGATACTCGCACACCGTCGATCGGATACCTCATGCTCCCTGAAACTCCAAATCTCCTCTGCAATCTGCTCGTCCAGTCACTGTAGCAGCAGGTACAAATGAGGTGGCAATGTGGGCCCTACAGCTATATATAGGCCTTTTGCCAAACTTCCACTCAATATTCCGGGAGCCCAGGGTGTCCATTTTTCAAACCGTCCTCAGCCACGGGATCAACATCCCGTCGCCTACATCACGGCTGTCCCTGGGTCACTTTCCGTCCTAGGCCCCCGGGGCGCCCTTTTTTCATATCATGGTCAGGTACGCACACGCATTATCACATTTATCTAATACATGCTCATATCTTAGATTCTCTTCAGATATTGTTCACTTTGGGTATTTGGTTGTTCTGTGTGCAGGTACTTGATCCTCATCCCTCAACATCATTTCTTCAGGTATATACTCAGCACTGGCATGTAGTCTCTCCCGCTGTATTTCATTTACATTCCCAGTCACACCCTATGATATTGGCCTTTAGGATACCCATTCCCAGCTCTGCAGTACTCACACCTCCATTTTCATCATCGGTACTGTAACCCGGTAGCATTCTCCCCCACATGAGTTGTCCCATTCATAGCACCTTTTGGCACTTTTGACACTCATGTTGTCCTTCATTCCCCTTTAGGGATGGGAGTCCCAGTAGTCTTTCCTCATGTTGAGCATCAACCACATACTTCTTCTCCTCATTTTGCTAGCTTCCCATATGGACTCCCAAATCATCTCTTTATGGTTCTATTCTTTTTACCTGCATCTCCGCAGGATCATGAACCCTCCATTCCATCCACCATCAGTTTGCCCATCTGCGAACCTATCTTCATTTCACCTACCTCATACATAAACTCACCAAAGGGGCCCCCACCCTTCATTAGTTTTCCAAGGAATTTCTGCCCTCCCTGGGGCACTCATTTCACACTGGGGCACCCGTTTCTGTATTTGTACATTTTTCCCAAATTATTTATTATTTATTGTACACACGCCTTTATTTCCAGTCATTACATTTTCTTTTGTCGCCACCATTGGCGACTTGCTTTCTTTTGGCCACACGCAACCCATGTCACCCTTGGTTGGAGCATTACTTATCATCTACCCTTGTCGGCATCGTCCATATCTTCAGAGTACTCCACAGGTCACTTACCTCTACCCTCTGAATTTGTTCACCTTGTCTCGCCTCTGGCACAACTTATCCTCGGTCTTGGCGTCCCCCTGACACTCGACCTTGTCACACGGTTGCGGCCACTGTTTATCTCATACATCCTCCAGCCAAGGGTAGTCTTGAGTCTTCCCACTTCTTGACTTCGTCCATGTACCTCTGCCACTTCCTCACCTCAGTAGATTCCACAGAGCCCTTTGCTTCTGGGAGTCGCGCCCCCCTTTTTGTCGACATCAACACAATTTTCCAGAAGGGCGACAGTATCTTGATTCTCATTTTCCATTCAATGAGAGATCTCGGACGACACAGGGGGAAACACCATTGCTCCCTGATGTCGTTGACCCCCATAACATTCGACGCCAACA
>ML838859.1:70908-92959 GCA_009831015.1 Picea engelmannii
ATCTTGTATAAATAGAGATCATTTTGATTCTCATTTATATGATAACTCTCCCATTGTGAGAAGTACTTGGCTGAAATTTCCGCTATACTTGAGGATACTTGGTGTTTATATCTCTTGCAAATGATTTTTGGTGCATATCTTAATGAATGGATGAGCTAAGGTGGTGCACACCTCTTAATGAGTGGTTGAGCTAAGGTGGTGCACACCTTCTGGATGCTTGCTTTCTTGCTATTGGATGGTAATTTACTTGGTGAACTAGGGTTTGATCTCTCTCTTTCTTGGAATTGGTAAGGAAAAATCTGCATTTGTTCGCCATTTCCTTCTCTTTCTTGGTTATTGTTGGTTGAAAACCTAGGAGGATCATGTTGGATACACCCCCCATTAAGCTTCATCTAATTTTCTAAGTGTACAAGTCATTTTGCAAGGGTTGCTAGGAGAGATACGAGTGTGTATACCCTCCTAGATTTTACCCTAGTTTGATTAGCATACCCTAGTGAGTAAGAGGATTTACACCCCTAGGGACCTTGTTGATCCAACTTGTGTTTAAATACTCCATTCACCCAAATATTAAAGGCATTAATCTGAATCTTGCATTGGAGATAAAAAAATACTTGCCTCGGTGAATGTGAAAAAGCATTCTTTTGAGATTGTCTCATTTGGAATCAATTCTATGCTTTATATGTTTGGTTGAGCCACTAGGGCATCTCAATTTGCCAAGTATTTCTTACTGATATTATAACATTTCATATACATCCATTAGGATTGCAGAAACCTTAAATCAAATCTTCAAGTAACTCCTAACTAAATCAACCGTAAAAAATTGCTAGAAGTTTGCCCCTATTTTCTCCCCACCCTAGTGCACTTTTTGGGTGGATTACTTGTGATTTTTGGTGGCTGATTTCTCTGCTGTAATAAATTGTTTGTTACAGCCATAAGGCTGATAATTAATTATGCAGAACTTGTTCAAAACAACCTTACATTGTTGCTAAAGGTTTATGCTATCTTCTTGAGCTAAACTAGTCAATTTGCTAGCTTGTCTCTTGTACCTTTCAATAAGCTTTGAGCAACTTTATTTTGCAGATGTCATTTCCATTTTTTTTGCTGATATACATTGTTTTTTACTGCTGAAATTAGGGACAACAAGCTTAAATTGCTTGCCCACCTAACATTATATGCATATACTTGGCTTGTTCTTGTGTCTCGGACATGTACATCACTCTTTACAGGTACTCTTATCTCTTGGAAACCATTGGCTACCATCAAGACTCTTTTCCAAGCCTTTTTCCCACTTAGTATATTGACCTATATGGGCTACACTTCCATCATACAAGTTTCCATCTCATTTCCCCCTAGGGTCACCGAGATCCCCCCCTTGAGGTGATGACTTCATCTCTAAAGTGATTAGAATACCTGCCTAAGGTGACAGTGGGTAGGTGTTCTCTAAGTTGTCGCCATTTGGTGGTTGGATCTAGATTTGCCCAACCTACAACTTGTGCGATAACACCTCAAAAGGGCCATACCACACAACCTTGATATTCTTACCAAGATCTTTTAGTATTTCCTTGCTCAACTATAACCAAACTTCATCTCCCACTTTCAATGATTTTCCAATCCTATGTTGATCATTTTGGGCCTTATACCTTTCATCATGTGACTTCTTTAGCATCTCCTATACTTGCAAAGTTATCTACCTAATCTTTTCAACAAACTTCTTTGCTTTCAATCTTTCTACTATGGTGTCTTCCCTTACTCTTCCTTGTTGTCCATAGACAACATCCAAGGGAAAAGGTGGAAATTACCCAAAGCAAGTTTTAAAAAGGGACTTACCAGTAGAAGTATGGACAACTTTGTTATAATAATGTTGAATGCATATCAGATTTTCATCCCAAGTCTTTGGATTCTTTTGATTGTAACCGTTCAAAAGTTGTGTGAAAGTCATATTGAATACTTCTATCTACCCATATGTTTGTGTATGGAATGTTGTAAATCTCTTCAACTTAGTGTCCATCTTCTCCGAGAGTGTAGTCCAAAAGGCATTGAGAAATTTGGTATCCTTATTTGAGATGATGCTCCTTGGTATCCCAAAGTGCACCTAGACTTGTTCAAAGAAAATTTTTGTTGCTTCTTATCCTTTGATGGTCTTTTTACAAGGCACAAGAACGAATATCTTGTTGAACCTATCAACTACCACAAACATATAGTCGTGTCCCTTCTTGGTTGTTGGTAAACCACCCACAAAATCCATGGAAATGATTTCCCAAGGTCGAGTGGGTGCATGTAAGGGATGGTATAGACCTTGCTTTCTATTATTGGGCTTGTTGGTACAATAAATCACGTGGCCTATAATAAATAGAGCTACATATTCTTGCATTTTGGGCCAATACCCATACCTTTGTAAGTTGGAAATTGTCTTCCTAACACCAAAATGTCGTATAACCTTCGAGGTGTGAACCTCTCTAATGAGCTACAATATTTTACCTTTAGGAACATAGAGTTTGTCTATCTTGTAGAGCAACCCATTATGTAGATGATAGTCATCCTTACCATCACCTTCTTCTATATGAATTTGATCCTATAGCTATTGAAACACATATTTAAAGTCCTCATCTTATGTGTATGCCTCTTTGTATGTATCATGGGTGAAAGGCTCCATGTGCATAAGAGTTCCCAAAGTTGTAATATTGGATGTGGGTGGCCTTGAAAGCATGCACACCAACTTATTAGTGCTTCTCTTCTTATATTTGATGACTAGATGAAACTGTTGCTAAAACCCCATCCACTTGTAATGTTTGGTTTGTTGAAGCTTACTCTAGGCCTGCAAATACTACAATGGCTAATGATGATCCATATTATTTTAGGAACGATACAAAGGCAGAGATAAAATAGAGATATAACAAAGAATTACGCCAAGATATGGCAAGGAACATAGTAATACAGTAAAACTCAAATTCTATTAATAATTGTCTGAAATACAAAAGACTGTAAAATGCAAAAGCACACAAGCTAGCTAGAATGGTGGTAGCTTATCTCTAAGAAGAGATGTGTTGGCTATGGTCATTTGCAAGAAGTTGGTTGCAATGAGGCTCCAAAGGCCTTTTTACATAAATAATAAATGAGAAAAACCTAAACATCCAAAAACCTAACCCTAGGAGATGAAGCGCCAAAATTCATGTGGGCCCTGATGGGGTAAGTTGGTACATCAACTTCCCGAGGTCAAAACTTTTGCATACGATCTTCCTTTTAGGTGCACGATAGCTCATTGGAAAGGTCTATCTGAGGACTACACATTTTTTCATCACAATTGGCTCTAATATTAATGTGATTGTGGTGGGCCCAAAAAACATTGTTTAGGGCCTCAAAACGACCCCGAAAAGCTAGAAAAAAACTACCAAAATGGAAATTGGGCTTTGAGCCAGTGGAATAGGTGGGTGGACACCGATATGCACCTGGATCAAATGATCAATGTGGATAATGGTTTCCTTTCCCATCAAATAGTACTCACACTTCTTAACAGCTTGAACTAGGTCATAGAGTTCCTTATCATATGTATGGTAGTTAAAAACTCCCCCATGAAACATCTTAGAATGATAGCATACCAAATAATCTCATTGCATCAAAATTGCTCCCATGGCATACCCACTCGCATTTGTCTCCACTTCAAAAGGCTTCCGCAAGTTAGGCAATGCAAGAACTAGTGCTTGACTAATTTTTATTTTTAGCTCGTCGAAAGCTTTATGTTGATTCTTTCCCCACTGGAAACTCTTACCACTAGCAGTTATGGTGTGTAGTGGTGCAAATACTACTGAAAAGGATTGTTAATCCCCTAGACAAATCCCCATGTAAATCCCTAGATGTTTATTTGTTGTATTCTTATTGTTATATTGACATTGTTAGATATATCTTTTAATTGTAATTGGACCCTTGGTCTCTTATATATATTTTGGTTAGACCCGTGGCATTGTAGAGAATACATATCAGAGTATTGTAGGAAGAAATTTCAGACTCAGAAGTTTCAAAATTTTATGAATACATTGAGACAAAGGTCAACTAACAAGATAGTCTCAAAATTATGGTTTTAAAGGTACACAACTTACAATCGACTTAACTTTTGATTGAAATACACGTTTTTGGTGATTCAAAATTTGCGATAAAGAGAAAAAAGAGGAGTATTATCATTTTTTCCCCGCATGGAAAAGGGTTCTCCAAAAATTAATTCTCTCATTAAACCTCCAAGAATCTCAACTAGGACTCATGAAGAAAATGAAGAGATATGGAACAAGCTATCCAAATTAGAGAATCAAATTAATGAATTGAATGATAGGTTATTGAAAAAGTCTGATTTGGTAAATTTACAAACAAAATGGAAGGAAAGAAGGAAAATAACACTAAACATATGAAAAAGGAGATGGATGAAAATAAGGGGAAATGGAAAAGAAGACAGATAAAAAGATGGAAGAATTGTAAAATCCCATGTCAACCATCTTGTTAAATACCTTAGATGAAAGATTCCCTCAAGGAGGTACCAGGGCACAAGGAAATCATGTAAATGTGTAGAAAATAGATCTTGAGCTCCAAAATCATGACTATTCATCACCTCCAGATCTGCATCATCGGGGGTTCCACTCAACACCAAGGAACTACTTAATTCCCAATATTGATATGAAGAAGTTTGATGGTAAAGATCCTATAACATGGGTAATCAAGATGGAGCAATTTTTTGATCTACACCAAGTTCGAACCTTACAAAAAGTAATTATTGCATCCTTTTATTTAGAAAATGATCAATTTGTCTGGTATCAATGGCTTTGTGAGATAAAACAAGATTCTATTATCTCCTGGTCCATTTTTACGGATGAATTGATAACACAATATGGGGATATTAAGAGAAATACACTCTCTAGTCAATTGATAAATCTTCGGCAAAAAGGTCCAATTACAAAGCACATTCAACAATTCAAAAAACTAAGTCTCGGGGTAAAGAACATTCCAGAGGAAAATATGGTAGATCTCTTATGGGTACTTTAAAGGACAACATTCAACATGAGGTGAATCTCTTCAAACCTAAATCCGTAGAGCATGCTTGCAGTATAGCAAGGAAAGTTGAAAATAAAAATACAGCTACTAGAATAGTTATCTCTAGCAACTATTGAGAACATCATGCTCCATCTCCCAACCTCACTCAATCTACAAGGTTGACACCTCAACAAATGGATGAAGGAAGAGTAAAGGGACTATGCTTCAATTGTGATAACAAGTACAGTAAAGGGCATAAATGTGGTGAGAATAAATTATTATACATAGATTATGAAGAACAAGAAAAAGATCAAGAATTGGAACCTTCACGTGATATAGAACTAGATGAAAATACTCCAACCATATCTTATCATGTATTTGTTGGCATCAATACTCCACAAACTCTCGATATAGAAGGATATATCAAAAAGAAAAAGGTAACAATGTTGATTGATTATGGTAGTACCCATAACTTCATTAATTGCAAATTGGAAACACTTGTCAATTGCTTTGTATTTCTAGCACCAAAGTTTCAACTAATGTTTGAAGATGGAGGTACCATAAATTGTTCAGGGAAGTGCCATAGTATTAAGTTCAATGTAGGGGAGTATTTATTGGATATTCCCACAATTGCAATCCAAATGTGTATTGTTGATGTTGTACTAGTAGTCAAATGGTTACAATCATAGGGAACAATGACTCTTAATTTTCAAGAACTTTTCATGAGATTCTCCTTAGAAGGAAAGGAAATCGAACTCAGAGGTATCCAAGGGAATCCCTCTAAAGTGATAATCTTTAACAACATGACAAAATTACTCAAAAAGGGACACCATGGTTTACTTGCACAATTGTGCTCACTAGATGTTCAAACATCTAGACCTTTTGTTCGAGAGGATATCCAATAAGTTATCAAAAATCATTCTAAGGTATTTGAAGAGATTCCCAAGGGTGTTCCACCTACTTGAGATCACGACCATGTTATTCATTTGCAACCAGGAAGTGTACCACTTAACATTAGGCCTTACATGTACCCATATGCACAAAAGGGTGAGATTGAGCATATTATTCAAGAAATCTTAGAGGTCGACATCATTCAATCTAGTCAAAGTGTTTTCTCTTCACCAATGTTGATGGTTACGAAGAAATATGGTTCATGATGTATGCATCTAGATTATAGACAACTCAAAAAAATGACCATTAAAGATAAGTTTCCTATTATTGTAATTGATGAATTTTTTGTTTCACAATAACTAGGAGATTTGTATTAGAAAAAAGGGTGTGGCCTATTATCCCTTAGCCTAGGGATAACTAAGGAGATCATGTCTCAAGGCCCACATGTCATATACATGTAGTATCGAGAGCTAGACGACTTGAGCATGGCCCTGGAGGGCCCCTCTTTTCTTCAGTGCAATCCACTTATCACGAGCAGTAGTATCCATCCCACCAGCCTGGTCCTGAAGTAGCGATGGTTCTTGCTCCATGAGGTAATGAGTCTGGGTATCATGGCATGCATCAATTTGATTTTTGAAGCACTTGAATATGTTGTATTGAATCCTTCTTCATTTCATGATGTTTGCTTTGAAATTATGGTCTTTGCCTTGTTTATACCTAGAAGGGTAACATAGTGCCCTAGTAAGTTTGTTTCCCTTTAGGATGGGTTGCTACTAGGTGGGTCTGTGAAAAGTCATCGTCTGTTCCCTCCATACTTACCACTTTCCATCTTTATTCATTCCATCTCCCCTATCCTTTTTTTGCATTGGAATTGGCTACGATGGGAATGGTTGTACCTTACCTTATGGCAAGAAGGGGATAAAGGCCCAGAGGGTTAAAGTAGCTGGAAAGAGTTAAAAGCCAAAGTTGAAACCTTTGATATGCTTCACCCAGGGATCCTTGAGAAAGCTGTGAAAAGATTCTCAATAAGAAAAGGGGACCCATAAGATACATAAACACTCAAGGTATTAGTTGATGGATAAGAGGTCTCATCACGAGCCGACCTATTATGACCATGGGCATGTAGTGGTATGAAACTACCACGTATCTGGCCACCAAACTAGGGTAGTGGCTCTTGGTGGCATAGACAAGAGAAAGGGGGTCTCATCACGAGCCAACCTTCTCATTTTCGTGAAGTATTTGTGGATAACGCTTTCACCTCTGGTCATCAAGCTAGGATAGTGGCCCTCAAATTCTCCCTTGAAAGCAAAAGATCAAAAGAAATAAAGATAAGAATAAAAGGAAATGAATGGGCTAGGAAACAACTGCATTTATGAAAAGGTGCAACTCACCCTCTACAAAGGCACCCACATGTAATACTTTACATTTCCCTGTTATTACATGCACCCGATGGCTAAATACTTACCCTATGCCACCTCATACACTTACATGACTTTGATTGGATCCCACCTGGGAAACACCCCAAACTTAAGAGAGGTTAGCCTAATAGGACACCCTAAGCCCTTCTCTAAACCTAACTTGTCAAGTTGCAGAATGTCTTTGAGCATTTTTCTGGGTTAAGGGGGGTTTGATGTACATGTTTGGGTAATTTAGTTATTGGATGTGATTTACATGCTATGATACTTGTGACTTATGAACCATTGGAGGGTGTACTTGTTGTTGTTGCAGGACCTTGCCCGATGGGCAGGTATGCATGAGGGAATGATTAGCTCAGACCTTCATGGGGGCTTAAATCCCATAGATGGATGTTGTAACCCCAACCAGAGGTGAGAAGAAATTAAAGCTTTGCATTGAAAAAAAGGACGTTTCCTTTGGAGGCACCCTGGTAGACCTAGACCTAGTGGGACCTTGATCTTCCACATGGATTTTGGCCCTTGAGGGACTTGGACGTCACCATCATGACCCTAGATGTCATCCAGAGCTAGGGTTTTCATTTTGGAGTTATTTATGAGTCTAGTGGCACGTATGGGCATCATTTGGGACCTATAGAGGCCAATTGCCCTACATTTTAGGCTCAAGGTTACATCTTTAGGCCTCAACAACACCCTATAAGGCCATGAGGTCACCCTTGGAAGTGTCTTTAGATGTTAATTAATTTTTATTATGTCAAAATTGGATTTTATTGTAAATTGGCCAGGTCATCCTTAATTTTGACCTAAAATTAATTAAAGGTCAAAGTTTTGTATAAATAAACATAAAGTACATTCATTTTGATCATCATAACTCATCACACACAAGTGGTGGTCTGAAATTTCACCCTCTTTAAGGGTTATTGGCTTAAATAACTAGTGCGCACCTCTTGGGAGGGCTTTATGGTGGTGTATTTTGGCATTTTTCATGGTGGAATGGTCTTCAACTAGGGTTTGACTTGATTATTCTTGATGAAGTAAGTGGAAAATATGCATTTTTATTCATGCTATGAGTGTTTGTGGTAAAATTTATTTGTTTCGTGTCTAAGATTATGAAATTGCTTGTTTAAACCCCAAGGGAGAAACAACAAACGCTTCTTTCTCTCTATAACTATTCTACTAACTTGATCTTGCCGATTGTACATTTTCTTAAGAGTGATTATTAGATCCCTAAAGATCTATCTCTCTAGTAATCTCTTTCTTATCACCAACTAAATTGTTTTTCAACAAAGCTAAGGAAGGAAGGTACACTAGGGCCTATAAGTGCCTACTCTCTAGCAAAACCTCCCTTAAAAGGGGCAAATGCTTGATGCCTTGAAGTGTCAATGCCTCTTGCATTTACTTCTTCCCTTAGCTAAGAATTATCATTAGTATATTTCCCAAGTGATATTGTTACTGTTATTGACTCCATAAGCCCTAAAAGGCATTGATTTTTACACTCTTGTGGATGAATGAGACCAAAAAACTTTCAACACATCTTCTTGAAACTTTCGCTAACACTAACAGTCATATTACCGCTGCTATAATTGCCATTACAACCCTATTTATTAGCCTTAATCAGCGTACTAACCCCTAAAACTAACCCCAAAATTTGCATTTGCCTAGGTGCTATCATCCTAAGGTTTTAGTCCTCCCTTTTCTAGTGTTCTAGGTGCAAATTTTGGAAGTTTTTTGAGGATGTTGTTATTTTTGTAACTATTGTTATCCATCATTGTAGCCCATTAACAATCCTCAAATTATCCATAAAACCACTAAACATTTGTACTAAGCAACTATAAACATTGGATGTTGAAGTAGTTGTCTTATTGCTTTATTACAATACTTTTATGAAGTGGTTTGTATTGTTGTCATCATCATCAATTAATGTTGTTATAAGTGTTTGGACAACCATTTAAGACCGTTATTGACTTGCTTTTAATCTTGAAATTGTCAGTGACAAAATACTATCAAATTGCAAAGTCTTTATATCATTCTTGTCATCATAACTTGCAATTTTCGGATACATTGTTGCTACTATCATTTTATCTTTGCTTGTCTTTAGTAGAACATATCTCTATTTTGAAGTCACTAAAATGAAACGTTGATATCATTAATTGATGCTAACATTTTTTGTTTCATTGGTAAAGGGCAGGTATCATTCACCTTGAATTTCTCCTTAACCCTAAACAATACCAAGTGACTTCTTCCTTTGGAGTGACCTAGAGAGAGGGGTGGGTTTTACCTTTGTCTTATCTCCCTTCATCAACCAACTAGGTCTTGGGACGTCTCCCTTGGAGTGACTTTCTTCTCCTCCTAAATAGAAAGAGGTATCTTATTGGGGTGATAGTGATAGGACTACCTCTGTGTTACGTCAATCTAGGCCTACTTTCCTTTTAGGCTTTGGGCAAGTATAGATTGTGCAATAAAATGGCCAAAGCATGAAAAGTATACAAATATAGGAGCCCATAGACATAGCAAAAATCTGGTGCTCATACATACTTATTGTCCCATCTAACACTAGATATACCTTATCTCCTATTAGAGATAATTCATCAGACAAATTGACAGTGAAGGTTCTGTAGAATACTCCCATGATGAATATAACAAAGCAAAACATCAGTTACCCGTTTTATGGAGATCTAGAGGGTATAAAACTTCCTTACCCACACTATCAACCAATAAGTTCAAATATAGAACAAGACTTCCAATTGAGTGGGATAAGCCAATTGCAATCAATTCCAACATAGGAGCAAGAAGGGTGGGTGAAAACTTAGCTTGCATTTATTCCAATAGTGAGCACAAGGCATCAATCTCATCATGCATCTAGCACATTAATGTTCATTGTTCAATTAATATTTCCAAGATAAATGACACTTGGGAGGTCAAGCCCTAGACAATGATCTGCAGTTGGTGAAAGACGTTCCATGAGTCATCCATATGAAGTTATGGAAGAGGGGTATCGGGAGCATCACTCTTCTCATATGCCATTATTTATTCTCCTACATGCAACTTGAACCCATAACATGCTCCCCTTAAAGCTCAGTCGAAAAGACATGTTGATAAAAAAAATTGATCACCTATATTCCCCGCTCTTGGGATAATATAAAAAATTCCATATAAGAAGAAGGAAATTTTGAAATATTATCGGTTCATTGTGTATCCCTTAGTCTCAACTTTGTCATTCATTTTTCGGATTCAAAATTCGAGTTTGTATGCTCAAGATATCCAGGTTTTTGTCTAACCACCCAAAAAAGCGCCTTTTTTCCATGTGCAACATAACTAAGATATTCTCGAAACTATGATTATATTCTTGGAACAATGGCAATTTTCTTGAAACCACGCTTATTTTTCTTGGTTCCATTCTCATCACTTAAGACTAAGTCTCATTTTCTTAGTTCTTCGTTCCATTCATTTTCTTGGTTTCACTCTTCCATACTTAGTATCGCTTTTGAATTTCTCGTTTCCATATCCCCATATTTCTTGTTTCTATCACTCACCCCAATTTTACTTAGTCTCATTTACTTCTTGCAGTGTAGAAATACACTCCTTTCTACCCCCTCCTACCTCCATACACTTTACCCTCACTTTGCATTCCCTTACTCCATCCCCTCACCCACACTTAACCATTTTTCCCTCCCCTCTCTCTTCTCCCTCATCACCTTCCTCACTTCCTCATGTGGACCTACACTCCCCCTTCACACCTCATACGTCACTCCACATCCTCACTCCCTCATGTTGACCTCCTCTATGTAGACCTACACTCCCCCCTTACTCCTCATCTATCACTCCACATCTGCATTCCCTCCTTTATTTCTCCTTCCCCACCTCCCTCCCTCCTTCCACACTCTCATTCCATCTCCCAATTAACCAATTTACCTTAAGTTTCTTCCCATATTCATTAACCAATCAAATTAATCCATGTGGCAACCACTTATATGATGACACATGGCAACCAATTGCATCATGACATGTGGCACCTTAATTACGAATTACACTATGACACATGCTACCCTATCCATCCAACCATATTATGACACATGGAAACTAATTATACTGTGACATGTGGCGTCGTATCAAATTGTGACACGTGGGATGACTGGGAACTGAATCATCAATGACTAGGCATTGACTTGTTTCTGATTGGGTGCTTACTGGGCGATGATTGGGCTACCAAAATTTTAATAATTTCATGAATTATCCAAGGGGTCAAATCACTAAGTCTTTATAGCCTCCATGTGTTTCACACTAAGTCTTAGTTAAATATTTCAATATAAACACTAAAATTTCAAAATATCCCATGCATGTGGGATATTATTTAAAGGAAAAATTCGAAATCTTAATGCGGTGGAAGAAATTAAGATCAAGGGCTAAGATTAACTTGTGAGTTAAATGAACGACTACTGGGCCACAAATTTCTGGAAGCCATAACTTGAGATCCGAGAGTCGGATTTGGGAAAATTTTACCTCATTGTAAAGTTAATTCGATGAGGAAGATGACGGAATGGGTTTCAAGAGCTGAAATTGACCATGAAGCTCTTAGAAATTGAAAGAAAAGTCAACTTGATTTTCATGGTTTGATGATAGATCTGCTTGGAACCTCAACTTCCCGAGGTCATATCTTGAGATCTAGAACTCCAAATTATGCTCAGGAGGACTTGTTTGAAAGTTGAGATGATGAAGATTGAATCTGGAATGTTTCTCATGGATGAAAGAGAAAATATATTACTCATAAAATTAAAACACAATCCACTTTTATTAAAGGCAGACAAATTGAAAATTTGAAAATAAAGTTTATTAAAGGAATAAGTGGGCCCTACTTGGAGGCACAAATTTCAATGACATAAAGTCATTAATAAGAATCCAATCAAGCATTAATTAAAAGTGGTTTAATTCAAAAACGAATCGTGGAAATTTCTATAAAGTCAAACCCTAACTACTTCAAGAACATTGAGAGCAAATTTTAAAAGGACAAGAGAAGGAATGATCAAGAGGTTGGAAATCAAAGGTTTCTACGGTGGTGAAGAGTCTCCAATAAGCAAACCACCATCTCTCCAAGATTCATTGGACTGGCCTAGTAAATCTTGTCTCTCTACATCTTCTTCTTTTCTGTTTCTTTCCATCAAATCTTCCATGAATGTAATGAGAGCATGAAGATTTGGGTATGAGCAATTATTTCTTTGAAATCTTCAGTCATCTTGTAACATTTCAGGTTCAAAGGAGCAAGATCCCTCCTTGTAAAAAGGCAATTGCTATTTCATTCAGTTTATTAGTTGTCATTGATACTTTGTAGATGTTGTTTCAACTCTCTTGTTTATGGTATTATTAAACTTGTCGTATTTGAGATCTTATTATAAATTTCTTCTGCAGAGAACTACTCAAGGCACTACATTAGTGATTTCTCTGACTTGAGTTGAAAGTATGTGATTTCAAATGTATTGCCTATAAAAATCATTTTTGGGTTGTAATGAAGTTATTATTTAAAGTTCTTTGAAGGCCTTTTCATTTCTTCATCTTGCAAAAGTCATAACAGATTTCGAGTTTAGTTTTCTTACAAGAAATAAAGAATATTTGTTAAAGGGAGACTCCAAAACCTTATAGACATAAATCTCTACTGACACATTTTATCTCATATTTTCTTTAAATGATTTGATGTATATTTGTATAATTGTATATAAGGGTTTTACATTTGTATATGTAAGATTTCTTGGAAATTCTCTCAGGGTTTTGTCTTTAGCATTCACCCTTTACATTCATTGCAAAACCATACAAAGAATCTTCCAACCTTCATCCAAAGAAGAGTACCACCTCTATAAAAACATAGGGGGATTCATATCCTAGTGATGTTGGTGTTTGGGTCTTGACCAATCTAAACATCAATAAGACCACAGTCAAGATAAACCAAAATGAAAATGTGACTCAGCTTGAGCGCGAGTTACTTTCTTCTGAGACTGAATATGATCCACCCGATTCTAACCAACTCCAACTTTGAGTCAGGGAAGCTAATGACTTGAGGGGAGTTCCACAATTGAAACATCGAATTCTAACATTTTTTCGTAGTCTTCCTCTTTGACTCACCCCACCAAGAATTCACCCCAATCGATCCTACAATTACGATGTTCCCTCCTTTCGCACTGGTCCAAAGGCCCGCATTTGTGAAATGGTAATGCCAACATCTGATCCATATGGAGTTCCTCCCACCCCCAAAAGTGCCATCACTAATGGAAATGATGAGGAGTGGTGAGAATAATACTACATACAACATTCCAAGAGCCATCCACATGAGCTCCAGAAGCTAGAGCCAGACTAACTAGGTGCGAAATGACGAAAGTATCCCACCATGAGAAAGAGAGAAATGTGTGGGGGACATAAATAGCCAATTCTTCATAGAGATGGCACGTTGAATCGACATGCTACCTATCATGCTGACATACAAACTCAAGCCCAGAACTTTCACCCATTTCTCTCTTGAGAAATCTAATGTGACGACCATTTAATCATGGAATTGGAGTGTGGGAAGACCTCCCCTTGATACATACAACCCCTTTTACCAAGGTGGTGGCTACGTTGTCTTGTGTGTATTCTTATCCATTATTTTCCTAGAGGATAAAATGAGACTTGGGGAATGGCCTCGAGGGTGTGTCTAACTCGCTTGTTAATGGATCCAAGATGTGCATCCCTTAGCGAGGAACCCTGAACAAAGTATTTGATTGCATTTATGGAGTCTTTGAGAATGATAAATCGTTGAATATGATTCACCTTAGTTATTTGAACTCCTTGGAGGAAGGCGTAATCCTTTGCTTGGTTATTAGAGACTTGGACAAAGATCCATGCGAAATTGACTTCAATGTTTTTGTTGGGGCGAAGAATAACACCTCCCGCACCTACTACCTCAACCATTGATGAATTATTTGATGAATTGAAAGGAATTTTTTTTTTACTAACTTGGATCTTCGCTTTGGATATCATCAAATAAGAACGAGGCAAGAAGACATTCCCAAAACAACCTTTAGAACACCTGGATATCATTGTGAGTTTTTGGTGATGCCATTTGGCCTTACTAATGCACCTTCAAGATTTCAAAGCTCGATGAATTCTATTTTCAAACCCTTACTCATAAAATTCACATTAGTTATTTTTGATGATGTGCTAATCTGCAAAAAATCACGGGAAGAGCATGTACAACATGTTGACATGGTGTTAAAACTATTGGAAGAGAAACAACTCAAGAGTAGTTAATAGACAACAAGATTCCCACTGGCCTTATTCCTTTGGAAAGGATGTTTGACAAGCGTGACATGTACGAGGAAAATAAAGAGATGGTTAAACCCAATGAGTACATGGAATTTAATATTGGTTCCCCATAAAGTCTGAAGATCATAGAAATTGGTAAAGGAACTTCAAGTGAGGAAAGAAGGGAAATCGAGAATTTCATCAGAGAATATAGAGATGTTTTTGATTGGTATTATGATGGTTTGAAATCTTACAAAGGTGATATCATCCAACACTCTATGCCTTTGAATGAGGATGCCAAGCCTTTCTAATAGAAGTTGAGACATATTAATTTGAATTTGGATCCCCTTACTTAAAAAGAGGTGAAGAAGTTGCTTGAAGCCAAGATAATTTCTTCTACAAGACATTCAACTTGGGTATCCAGCCTTGTAGTGGTAAGAAAAAATATAGGTGAGATTAGACTATGTGTTGATTTCGGGAACTTAAATGTATCGTCTGAAAAGGATAATTATCCATTGCCCAACATGGAGCATTTATTGCAAATAATTATGGGATCGACAATTATGTCATTTTTGGATGTTTTTTCAGGCAACAATCAAGTGTTGGAAAATGAAGATGATAGACATAAGATTGCCTTTACCACATCTCTGGGGCACTTTTGAGTATTTAAGAATGTCTTTTGGTTTAATTAATGCATGTACCATTTTTCAGAGAGTTATGCACTATGCATTTAGATATCTTATGGGAAAAATATTTGATATATATCAAGATGGTTTCACCGTGTTTTCAAAGAAATAAGTTCTCATGTTGGACATCTTAGGCAAGTGTTTCAAAGATGTCACAATTATGGAATATTGTTGAACCCCCAAAAGTCAATATTTGGGCTTCTTAAAGGAAATATTTTTGGGCATATAGTATCAAAGGATGGGGTAAATGTTGACTCTGGAAGAATTAAAGCTATCAAAGAAATATCTTTGCCCCGAAATAAGGAATCCTTGTAGTGATTTTTCGGCAAAATCAACTTTATTTGAAGATTTATGCCAAATTTTGTTGAAATAACTAAGCCCACAAACAAGTTCTTAAGAAAGATGCAGATTTCAAATGGGAAGAGAATGGAAATCCAACTTTCAAGTCTATCAAAGAGGCTATTGTAAAATCCCCTGTGTTAGTAAGTCTAGATTATTCGAAGGATTTCCAAGTTTTCTCCTTTGTAGTTGAGGATACCATCATGGGTGTTTTGCTTCAAAAGAATGATCAAGGTGAAGAGAAACCTATAGCCTTTATGAGTAAAGTTCTAAGAGATGTTGAATTGAAGCATTCAATCATGGAGAAGCAAGCCTACTCTCTTGTTAAGTCGCTAAAGCATTTCAAGACCTATGTGGGTTACTCAAAGATAATTTCCTACATTTCCCACTTTGTAGTAAATGATATTTAGTTAAACAAGATTATTTGGGAATGGGAGGCAAGTGGGTGTCTAAGATTTAGGAGTATGATTTGGAAATTAAATCCACAAAGTTGATCAAGGGCCAAGGATTATCCCAAATGATGGAAAAAGGAAATGAAGTTTCCCTTGGAATTGTTCTTGCACAACTTGTAGATTGGGAAAATCCTGACTCAATCCACGGAAGTGTGACAACTATGGGAGTACCTACCCACTGTCATCTTAAATAGACACTCCCCTCGCTTTAGTGATGATAGATCACCACAAAGGGGAGAATCCCGGTGACCCTAGAGGGATTGAGATGAAAAGTGATATGATGATGAGTGAAACCCCTATAGGTCAATATTGGAGATGAAGAATGGCTTGGAAAAGAGTCTTGTGAAGGAGGAGATGGTTTCCAAGTGTTTTGTACCTGTAAAACAATATTAGCCCTGCCTAGAACAAGACAAATGATCATAAACCAAGCCTTTTATCAAAGGGGATCAAACAAGAATCCTTGTTGTCCCAAATTGCAACAATATGGAAATATATATATCAACAAATAAAGATGTTACTAGCAAAATAATTAACCATCCAAAACATCAAATAATTATTAGGTAATAAAGCCCTAATCATGTAGATAATATCCCAATAATTAAACACAAGTTTTGATGGAAAAATAGGGTTGCAAAAAGATGTTATCAACAATATATTAGGGCAGCCTTGTGGTTGTAGCAATTTTTTTTTACAACAACAAGTTCTAGCCACTGAAATTTACAAGCAAAGAACCCAAGTGAAAGCCTTTGACAAGGGGAATAACTAGCACCAATTACTTGCAATTTTTAACGATAGAAAGACTAGTAAAATATGATTAAAGAGTGAGTTTGCAACAACCCTGATGGCTGTAGCAATAAGTTTATAACAATAAAATAATTATTGAGCTAAAGAAGATGTAGTTAGGGAAAAATGATGCTTATAACATGTGAAATCAATTCCAACTTAGACAAGTGCAATATATCAACAAATCACACATACCAATGCAATGATTTTATTTCTCCAATGCAAATTAGATTAGTGCCTTATGTTATACCACACCTTGCCACGTCAATTGCATTTTTGAGATGGTCTTTCCCTTTTCCCTAGCTTGCAAACTTAAATCCTATCCTCCTTCATCAAACTCAACTAAAAAACAACATTTATGTTGCCATCCATGGGTCACTCGTGTGCAAACCGCGGATGTCCATGCCTTGCTAGTTTGCAACTGACAGATGCCCTAAAAAAATATGAAAAAATAAAATATTCCACATTTTTAGGTGGATTTTTTGGTTGGGATCGTTCCCAAACTTCCCTTGGCTCGTACACATCAGAATTCAACCACCTCAACCCCTTGAGGATGGTAAAAAGGCACCTTTGAGGGCATGGATGAGGGGGACCAACCTAGGTGTAAGATTATGCCGATGAATTTGCAAGCTTCCCTATTTTCCTTGATCCTTTGAGTAGCATCCCCCCTGATATGGAACTTATTTTCCAGTACTCCTTCTCTCTTATATGACCATAGGGTGTGTTCCTATTCCTTTTGGGTCATCCGAGGAAGGGCCATCTTGTTGAGTTGATGATTCAAGGACCAGTGGAGGAACCTGAGCGGTTGGCTTTGAGGTAGTGTCGGCGGTTAGAGTCAGGTTGTAACTACCTACTTATATTGTTTTCATTAAAAGAGTTATCTTTCCCTCCATACATGTGTAAATTGATTCAATCTATTGATATATGCTAGATTGCTTCATATACTTGAATTTTTGCACATTATATATATGATTTGAATTCATAATTACCTTGTTGCAACATAGACTTGGTCTTATTTTGCAGGTTGATACTAGTGGATATCAAGAGCAAAATCAAAGGTGGAAAGCGAGGATCTACATTAGACACAAGATAGAAGGTGTGATGCCTCTCCCTCTCTCTTCGAAGTAGTTAATTTCTTATAGCATTGTTGTGTGTGAGGGTAGGTTCCACCTTTTACATATGGTTTTGCTCTATTGTGATATGACCCAAGGTCACTGGGGAAAAATCCCATAAACATCTTATAAATTGGGTTATGGGGTCTCTTGTTGTAAGAGCTAGTTGTGTTACCTCTCTAGGAGTGTAATCATTTTTACTCCCTAGAGAAAGCACAACTAGTAAGGTAAATCTAGGAGGTGTAAGCCTTTTTATTCCTCCTAACAACCTTTTCAAAGTAGCTTATCCAAGACAATAGTAGTATATCTAAGTGGAGGGTGTCTGCCTTTATACTCCTCTAAGGGTTTAGATAAGAATAATCACGAAACAAGAAGAAACAACAACAATATGCATAAAATTCCTTACCAATTCCAATAGATAGCAAGTAAAAACCCTTCTCTACCAAGAATATTCCACCACAAAGCAATAAAAAGTCATCCAAGAGATAGCCGCTTAGCTTCTTCCACCACAAGACAAGTACTAGCATCCAAAAGCATAAAAGAGAGAGATATGCGATTTTCACAAGTAGGGTAAATTTTTCAGTGAAAGCAATATGTAATTCTCAAGTGTGATATGTCTAAAATGAAAGTGACAAGGCCTTTATTTATACAAGACCTTGTAAAACCAATTTTTCCACATACTTAGGGTAAAACACAAATTAGGGAGGCTGACCTCCTTAATTTTTCCCTTTACAAAATATAGTTCAAATTTACAAAAGAATAAAGCCCTAAAAGATGATGTCATGCCCTTTAGGGGTGACGTTTTGGCATAATGAACAAGTTGTTGAGCTTCTTGAGGGATACATTGGGCCTACAAAGGCCATGTCTTCATGTGAAAGGGTATTCCTTCAAGAAAATGTGCCAAGTCATCATCAAACCATCCAACACCACCAATACCTAGCCCTCCAAGTATGACATCATGCCCTAGGATGTGACGTTTTGAGTCATCAAGGCCAAATGTTCGACAAAAGGGGGGGCTAGTATTTTTCTCCAAGGTGTCCTCTCATGCTTACAAAGTAAACATTCATTATGCATGTGACCAAGGAGAAGGGGGTGCATCATCCAACCTATGGGATTCATTCCCCAAATGAAGGTCCAAGTGACCTTGTGCCTTCACGATCAAGCCTTCACCTGTCAAGGACTTGCAAGGACAAACAAGTACGCCATCCAAGGGTCCACAAGTCATAATATCACACCAAGTAATATATATCTAATAAGAGAACCACCCAAACATGTGCATCAAATCCCCCCTTTTGAAAATAAACAAATGCTCAAAGACCTTATACAATTTGCCAAATTTAGATATGTGAGGGGTGTCATAATGCCTTATTGGGTAAACCATATCTTCAAGTAGGATATGTTCCCATGGAGAAACCTCTCTAAGTCATGTAGTGAATGTGAGGTGAATGGGGTTAGACTTATAGGTAGGGGTTTCATGACATACAAGGGCTCGTATTGTCTCATTTATGGGTGCCTTTGTTGAGGGCTAGCCACATCTGTTTTCTCTTTTTGTTTTTAAGGCATATTTTTTCCAAACCCTTTATTATCCATTTACTTTGCATGTGTCACCTAGTTGAAGACAATAAGGGGCACTAAAAAGGAATTGCATATCCCACATACACTCTACCTTGGTTTGCTTGCCTTTCCAAGTTGAAGACAATAAGGGGCACTAAAAAGGAAATGCATAGCCCATAAACACTCTACCTTGGAAAGTTTAAGTAATTGATTAATTATTTGTTTTATGGGTCCCTTACTTTTATTTTTTGATAAGCATTTCATTTCTCTGGGGATCCCAGGGCAAGCCTTTATTGCATGATGTTTTTTCTAGGGTACCTCTGAGCCTAATGGCCCCTTCTTCCCATGAAATGAGGTACATGCCCTTCTTGGGTATATAAGCATGAAAACCTTAAAGGTTGGGAGATGGAGGAGAAGAAGTGAAGGAAGGTGGCAAGTATGAATGAGAATGGTACGATGAACCTTCAAGGAGATCCCCTGGTAGCAACCCTTTCCCTAAGGGTGGCCACTTAATAGGAAACCATGACTCTCATCAAGGTGGAATAGGGAAAAGGTCATAATTTAAAAGCAAATGTTTTCAAAATGAAGAAAGGATCCTTTGCAACATGTTTAAATGCTTCAAATTTAAAATGACACTTACCACAATACCAGACTTGTTACCTCATGGAGCAAGACCTGTTGTCCTCTGTGGACCAAGAAGGTGCGGTGGATGTTGCTTCCATCGATCAGATGGTGGTGTGTGGTATGATAAAGGCCCCTTCCTGCTCATTTATCTATCGGTACTCCTTGTCTTATACTTGAGGGCCTCAAGACATCATAACCTTAGTTATCCATAGAAATGGGGGATAACATCTGGCTCCTACTTGGGCACATGTGCTCATTGTAGAGTGCATGAGAACGTCAACATCTGTTGGTAAGACCTATGGCCACACACACTGAAATGAACAAACTATGGATATCGAGGGTGGATCACTCACCCTTTGTCCATATGATCAAAATTTCGACTAATATTTAAAATAAAATTTTGCATTTTTTCAAAAAAATATAAACTAACATGTAATATGATGAGAGAAAATGATGTAAAACAACTATGCAATAATGCAAGTAGAGCAAAATGAAAAATGAGATATGATATGCAAACACAAGTAGATGCAACTAAACTATCATGAGCAATCAAATGCAAATGCAAGGGAAAGCATAAGACCTACCTACTTACCTAGGGACCATGGCCCATGGTGATCAAGTCCCATGGACGTCAAGTGAAGTTGTACAACCAGCTAATCATCTCATAAAGGTATCTCCCCTTGTGCTTAATTATGTAATACAACAAAGATAATTCAAGCATATAATAATCATGAGCACAAATAAACATATAATCGATCATGAAATGAGATTCATGGAGATGGGTGGGAGGGAGGAAATCTTGTTGGAAAGAATAACCACAAGCCCGGTCGATCCATCTTTGAATAGGGTTGCCACATTAAGACAACAACTCATCTTCATCTTCACTTAGAGTAACACTGCTTCCTGAACATTGAGAGGAGATGAGAGACCATAATAAAACTGTACGACGACCCAAAGAGGAAGATAAGAGGTAAGGGAAAACCTCATGTTCGGAAAAGGAAAATCATTGCCTCTTCATCTACAAATTCCTACCAAAATCCCCAAGATTAAAATACCTTTGTTTTGTAGTGTGAGTCTCTAACTGCTCTAGGTTGGCCATGACCTGGTGTCCATTACAATCTGAGCATGAAGGTAGTTGGAAATATTTACAGAATAGATCTGAATCCCCAAAATGATATGCATCACAACTCCCAAGGGATTACTAAAAGTCATCATAAGTACATTGTGACAAGTTATCCTCAAATGGATAGAATAAATATGTGACCATATCATCATCATGTTGCCAAATATATGGATCACCCACCTGTGAAAAGCAATTCTATGAAGAAATGATTTTTGCATTCTTTACTTGAAAGTTTCCCTCGATGTCGTAGATGGGATCTCCATAAAAAATGAAACAACCCATGTCTCATCTACACCTCCCAATATATATAAAAGTGTCTATATGCTCATGAACCACATCCAAGGTTTCCTTCACAAGACCATCCGTATGTCTGAAATTGACCATCTCTTTGTCTTCATGTGCAAGAAGAACATAGGCTAGGGGTCTTCAATTCGATCTTCAACATAATGCACTTCATGGAGGTCTTCTTAATCAATGTATTCTTCATCTTTGTGACCAATTTCTTCTTCAACTTCATGTGCAGGGGGAAGGAAAGACTGTACAATTTCATCTTCATCGAATAAGAGAGAGGATGTTGATGTTTCATTTGATTTCCCAACATGTTGTACTTTGTGGGAGTCTTCTTTGCCGATGGATTATTTTTCATTGAACCCACACTTTTCAACAATCATGGCACATATGGAATTTACTTTATGACATGTCTCGGCAAGATCTAGTTCTAACAAATTAGTGGGACCTTCATTTGTGTCCTCCTTTGGTTGTACTTGATTGGAATTCTTCCTTTTCTTTTTGGCAA